>JABWTJ010000400.1:600000-788218 GCA_016801875.1 Solanum sitiens | reverse complement strand
AATACCTACACCCTAACCCTATTTCTAACCCTAACCTTAACCCTAAACCCTAAGCCCTAAATCCAAAAAACAAGTTCAAAAAAAACCCTAAACCTACCATAAACCCTAAAGCCCAAGCCCAAAATACAAAAACCGAAACATTAAACACTAAACAATTGATATTAAGCCTCAAATTCTAAACCCTAAACCCAAAAACCGAAAAAAACACAAATCCCTAACCCTAAACCTAACATAACCCTAACCCGAACCCGAACCCAAATCTTAACTCTAACCCTAACCCTAAACCGTTAATCCGAAACCCCAAGCCCAAAATACCAAACCCAAACATTAAACATTAAACCATAGATTTTAAACCAAAAATCCTAAACCCCAAAACCTAAAAGATAATAAAAAACATAAACCCTAATCCTTACCCTATCCCTAAAAAGAATCCTAACCCTAACCCTAAACCCTAAACACTAAACCCAATGTCCAAAACCCATAAACCCTAATATTAAACAATAAAGTACATATATAAACACTAAACCATAGATTTTAAACTAAATATCATAAACTCCAAACCCTAAAACCTAAAAAACAACCTAATCCCTAACTCTAACCTTTTCCCTAACACGAAACCAAACCCTAACCCTATCCTTAACCCTAACCCTAAACCCAAAGCCCCAAATACCAAAACCCTAACATTAAACACTAAACCATAAATATTACAACTCAAATCCTTAACCCTAAACCCTAAAACCATAAAAACCACCTAAACCTTAACCCCAAACCCTAAAACCATAAAAACAACCTAAACCTTAACCCTAAACCTAACATTATCCCTAACCCTAACCCTACCATAAACCCTAAACCCCAAGCCAAAAGTACCAAAACCCAAATATTAAACACTAAACCATAGATATTAATCCTCAAATCCTAAACCCTAAACCCAAAACCTAAAAAAAAAAAAGAAACTAACCCTAACCCTAACCATAACCCTTAGCTTAACCCTAAGCCTAACTCAAAACCATAAACCCAAAACCCTAAGCCAAAAATACCAAAACCCAAAAATTAAATACTAAACCATAGATTTAAAACCTCAAATGCTAAACCCTGAACCATAAAACCTAAAAAAAAACCTACACCCTAACCCTTATCCTAACCCTAACCCTAACCCTAAACCGTAATACCTAAGTCCAAAAAAAAACTAAGTCCAAAATACAAAAACCTAAACATTAATCTATAATCCATAGATTTTAAACCTCAAATCCTGAACCACAAACCCTAAAATCTAAAAAGAACCAACCCTAACCCTAACCCTAACCCAAAACCATTAACCCAAAACCCCAAGCCCAAAATACCAAAACTCAAACATTAAACACTAAACCATAGATTTTAATCAAAAATTCCTAAACCCCAAACCCTAAGACCTAATAAAAACCTAAACCCTAACTCTAACCCTATCCCTAACACGTACCCTAACCCTATCCCTATCCTTAACCCTAACTCTAAACCCTAAACCCTAAAACCCAAATCCAAAAATACCAAAACCTTCACATTAAACCCTAAACCATAGATATTATAAGTCAAATCTTTAATTCCAAATCCTAAAACATAAAAAACAACCTAAACCTAACCCTAACCCTAACCCTAACCCTGCCATAAACCTTAAATCCCAAGCACGAAATACCAAAAACTCAAACATTAATCACTAAATGATTTATATTAAACCTCAAATCCTAAACCCTAAACCCGAAAACCTAAAAAAACTCAAAACCCTAACCTATATCATAAATACCAAACCATAAAATTTTAACCTCAAATGCTAAACCATGAACCATAGAACGTAATAAAAAAAACTACACCCTAACCCTAATTCTAAACCTAACCTTAACCCTAAATCCTAAACCCTAATTCCTAAGTCCAAAAAAAACCCTAACTCCAAAATACGAAAACCCAAAAATTAAACACTAAATGATAGATTTAAACCTCAAATCCTAAACCACAAAACCTAAAACCTAAAAAACCTAAACCCTAACGCTAAACCTAACCCTAACCCTAACCTTAACCCTAACACTAAACCATAAATCCAAAACCCTAAGCCTTAAGTACCAAAACCCAAACATTAAATACCAAACCATAGATTTTTAATGATAAACCCTCAACCATAAAACCTAAACAAAACGCACACCATAACCCTAATTCTAACCCTAAACCAAACCCTAAACCCCAAACCTTATGTCCAAAAAATAAGTCCAAAAAAAAACCCAAACCCTACTATAAACCCAAAACCCCAAGCCCAAAATACCAAAACCCAAACATTAAACACTAAACCATTGAAATTAAGCCTCAAACTCTAAACCCTAAACCCAAAAACCTAAAAAAGCATAACCGTATCCCTAAACATCGTCCTAACCCTTACCCTAACCCTAACCCAAAACCGTTAACCCGAAACTCCAAGCCCAAAATACTAAACCCAAACGTTAAACATTAAACCATAGATTTTAAACCAAATATCCTAAACCCCAAAACCTAAAAGTTAAAAAAAAAACTTAATCCTAATCCTAACCCTATCCCTACCAAGAATCCTAACCCTAACCCTATCCTTAACCCTTACCGTAAACCCTAAATCCTAAACCCAAAGCCCAAAATACAAAAAAACTAACATTAAACATAATATATAGATATAAACACTAAACCATAGATTTAAACCGAATATCATAAACCCCAAAACCTAAAACCTAAAAAAAAACTAATCCATAACCCTAACCTTATCCGAACCCTAACCCTAACCTTATCCTTAACCCTAACCCTAAACCCAAAGCCCCAATACCAAAACCCTAACATTAAACACTAAACCATAAATATTACAACTAAAATCATTAACCCCAAACCCTAAAACCATAAAAACAACCTAATCCTTAACCCTAACCTTAACATTATCCCTAACGCTAACCCTACCGCAAACCCTAAACCCCAAGCCAAAAGTACCAAAACCCAAACATTAAATGTTGAACCATTGATATTAAACCTTAAATCCTAATCCCTAAACCCAAAACCTAAAAAACCAAAACCCTAACCTTTACCTTAACCCTAACCCTATTTTAAAACCATAAACCCAAAACCCTAAGCCAAAAATATGAAAAAACAAACATTAAATACAAAACTCTAGATTTAAAACCTCAAATGCTAAACCTTGAACCATAAAACCTAAAAAACACCTTCACCCTAACCCTAATCCTAACCCTAACCCAAACCCTAAATCATAAACCCTAAGTCCGAAGAAAAACCTAAGTCCAAAATATGAAAACCTAAACATTAAACACTAAACAATAGATTTTAAAACTCAAATCCTAAACCACAAACCCTAAAACCTATAAAAAAAAAAAACCTAACCCTAACCCAAACCCAAAACCATTAACCCAAAATCCCAAGCCTAAAATACCAAAACTCAAACATTAAACACTAAACCATAGATTTTAAACCAAAAATACTAAACCCCATAACCTAAAACAAACCTAAACCCTAACCCTAACCATATCCCTAACACGTACCCTAACCCTATCCTATCCTTAACCCTAACTCTAAACCCTAAACCCAGGACCCAAATCCCAAACACCAAAACCTTCACATTAAATCCTAAACCATAGATATTACAACTCAAATCCTTAATTCCAAATCCTAAAACATAAAAAACAACCTAAATCCTAACCCTAACCCTAACCCTACCATAAACCCTAAATCCCAAGCACAAAATACCAAAACCCAAACATTAATCACTAAACGATTGATTTTAAACCTCAAATCCTAAACACTAAACCCAAAAACCTAAAAAAACTCAAAACCCAAACCTAACCCTAACCCTAACCTTTACCCTAACCATAACCTTAAACCATAAATCCAAAACCCTAAGCCTTAAATACCAAAACCCAAACATTAAATACCCAAGCATAGATTTTAAACTTCAAATGCTAAATCCTGAACCATAGAACGTAAAACAAACCCTACACCATAACCCTAATTCTAACCCTAACCTTAAACCTAAATCCTATACCCTAAACCCTAAGTCTAAAATGCCAAACTCAAACATTAAACACTAAACCATAGATTTTAAACCAAAATTCCTAAACCCCAAAACCTAAAACCTACAAAAACCTAAACCCTAACCCTAACCATATCCCTAACACGTAACTTAACCCTATCCCTTTCCTTAACCCTAACTCTAAACCCTAAAGCCTAAACCCAAATCCCGAAATACCAAAACCTTCACATTAAACCCTAAACCATATATATTACAACTTAAATCCTTTATTTCAAACCCTAAAACCTAAAAAACAACCTAAACCCTAACCCTAACCCAAACCCTACCATAAACCCTAAATACAAAGCACAAAATACCAAAACCCAATCATTAATCACTAAACGATTGATATTAAACCTCAAATCCTAAACCCTAAACCCAAAAACCTAAAAAAAACTAAAAACCCTAACCTAACCCTAACCCTACCTTTACCTTAACCCTAACCCTAAACTATAAATCCAAAACCCTAAGCCTTAAATACCAAAGCCCAAACATTAAATACCAAACCATATATTTTAAACCTCAAATGCTAAACCCTGAACCATAGAACGTTAAAAAAAATCTACACCCTAACCCTAATTCTAACCCTTACCTTAACCCTAAACCCTAAGTCCAAAAGAAAACCTTAGTCCAAAATACGAAAACCCCAAAATTAAACGCTAAATGTTTTATTTTAAACCTCAAATCCTAAACTACAAACCCTAAAACCTAAAAACCCTAAACCTTAACGCTAACCCTAACACAAACCCTAACCCTAACCTTAACCTTAACCTTAACCTTAACACTAAACTATAAATCCGAAACCCTAAGGCTTAAATACAGAAACCCAAACATTCAATACAAAACCACATATTTTAAACCTCAAATGATAAACCCTCAACCATAAAACCCAAAAAATGCACACCCTATCCCTAAGTCTAACCCTAACCCTAACCCTAAACCCTAAACCCTAAGTCGAAAAAATGTCCAAAAAAAAACCTAACCCCACCCTAAACCCTAAACCCCAAGCCCAAAATACCAAAACCCAAACTTTAAACACTACACCAATGATATTAAGCCTCAAATTCTAAACCATAAACCCAAAAACATAAAAAACACAAATCCCTAACCCTAAACCTAGCCCTAACCCTAACCCAAACCTTAACCCTAACCCTAACCCTAACCCTAAATAGTTAACCCGAAACCCCGAGCCCAAAATACCAAACCCAAACGTTAAACATTAAACGAAAAATCCTAAACCACAAAACCTAAAAGATAAAAAAAAAAACTAAACCCTAATACTAACCCTATCCCTAAAAAGAATCCTAACCCTAAACCTATCTTTAACCCTAACCCTAAACCCTAAGCCCTAAACCCAATGCCTAAAAAATAAAAATCCTAACATTAAACACTAAAGTACAGATATAAACACTAAATCATACATTTTAAACCAAATATCATAAACCCCAAACCCTAAAACCTAAAAACAAGGTAATCCCTAACCCTAAACTAATCCCTAACACGAAACCTAACACTAACCCAATCCTTAACCCTAACCCCAAACCCAAAGCCCCAAATACCAAAACCCTAACATTAAAACCATAAATATTACAACTCAAATCCTTAAGCCCAAACCCTAAAACCATAAAAACAACCTAAACCTTAACCCTAACCCTAACATTATCCCTAACCCTAACCCTACCGTAAACCCAAAACCCCAAACCAAAAGTACCAAAACCCAAACATTAAACACTAAACCATTGATATTAAACCTCAAATCCTATACCGTAAACCCAAAACCTAAAAAAAAAAAAACTAACCCTAACCCTAACCCTACCTTAACCCTAACCCTAACTCAAAACCATAAACCCAAAACCCAAAGCCAAAAATACCAAAACCAAAAAATTAAATACTAAACCATAGATTTAAAACCTCAAATACTAAACCCTGAATGATAAAACCTAAAAAAACCTTCACCCTAACCCTAATCCTAACCCTAACCCTAACCCTAACCCTAAATCGTAAACCCTAAGTACAAAAAAAAACCTAAGTCCAAAATACGAAAACGTAAACATTAATCACTAATCCATAGATTTAAACCTCAAATCCTAAACCACAAACACTAAAACGTAAAAAAAAAACTAACCCTAACCCTAACCAAAAACCATTAACCCAAAACCCCAAGCCCAAAATACCAAAACTCAAACACTAAACACTAAACCATAGATTTTAAACAAAAATTCCTAAACCCCAAAACCTAAAACCTAAAAAAACCTAAACCCTAACCCTAACCATATACCTAACACGTAACCTAACCCTATCCCTATCCTTAACCCTAACTCTAAACCCTAAAGCCTAGACCCAAATCCAAAAATACCAAAACCTTCACATTAAACCCTAACCCATAGATATTATAACTCAAATCCTTAATTCCAAATCCTAAAACCTAAAAAATTACCTAAACCCTAACCCTATCCTTAACTCTAACCCCAAACCCAAAGCCCCAATTACCAAAACCCTAACATTAAACACTAAACCATAAATATTACAACTCAAATCCTTAAGCCCAAACCCTAAAACCATAAAAACAACCTAAACCTTAACCCTAACCCTAACATTATCCCTAACTCGAACCCTACCATAAACCCTAAACCCCAAACCAAAAGTACCAAAACCCAAACATTAAGCGCTAAACCATTGATATTAAACCTTAAATCCTAAATCGTAAACCCAAAACCTAAAAAAAAAAACTAACCCTAACCCTAACCCTAACCCTTACCTTAACCCTAACCCTAACTCAAAACCATAAACCCAAAACCCAAAGCCAAAAATACCAAAACCCAAATATTAAATACTAAACCATAGATTTAAACCTCAAAATGCTAAACCCTGAATGATAAAATCTAAAAACAACCTTCACCCTAATCCTAATCCTAATAACCCTAACCCTAGACCGTAAACCCTAAGTCCAAAATACGAAAACATAAACATTAATCACTAATTCATAGATTTTAAACCTCAAATCCTAAACCACAAACCCTAAAACCTAAACAAAACCAACCCAAACCCTAAACCTAATCAAAAACCATTAACCCTAAACCCCAAAACCTAAAACCTAAAAAAAAAACTAAACCCTAACCCTAACCATATCCCTAACATGTAACCTAACCCTATCCCTATCCTTAAACCTAACTCTAAACCCTAAACCCTAGACCCAAATCCAAATGTACCAAAACCTTCAAATTAAACCCTAAACCATAGATATTATAACTCAAATCCTTAATTCCAAATCCTAAAAACTAAAAAACAACTTAAACCCTAACCCTAACCCTAACATTAAACCTAATCCTAACCCTACCATAAACCCAAAATCCCATGCACAAATTACCAAAACCCAAACATTATTCACTAAACGATTGATATTAAGCCTCAAATCCTAAACCCTAAACCCAAAAACCTAGAAAAACTAAAAACCCTAACCTAACCGTAACCCTAACCTTTACCCTGACCCTAAACCTAAACCAAAAATCGGAAACCCTTAGCCTTAAAAAACAAAACCCAAACATTAAATATAAAACCATAGATTTTAAACCTCAAATGCTAAACCTTGAACCATAGAACGTAAAAAAATTCCTACACCCTAACCCTAATTCTAAAAAATACCTACACCCTAACCCTAATTCTAACCCTAACCTTAACCCTAAACCTTAAGTCCAAAAAATCCCCTTAGTCCAAAATATGGAAAACCCAAAAATTAAACACTAAATGATAGATTTTAAACCTCAAATCCTAAACTACAAACCCTAAAACCAAAAAATGTAAACCCGAACGCTAACCCTAACCCAAACCCTAACCCTAACCCTAACCTTAACCTTAACCTTAACCCTAACACTAAACCATAAATCCGAAACCCTAAGCCTTAAATACCAAAACCCAAACATTCAATACCAAACCATGTATTTTTTAAACCTCAAATGATAAACCCTCAACCATAAAACCGAAAACAATGCACACCCTAACCCTAACCCTAAACCTTAAACCCTAAGTCCAAAAAAAAGTCCAAAAAAACCCTAACCCTACCATAAACCCTAAACCCAAAGACCAAAATACCAAAACTCAAACATTAAACACTAAACCAATGATATTAAGCCTCAAATTCTAAATCCTAAACCTAAAAACCTAAAAAACACAAATCCCTAACCCTAAACCTAGCCCTAACCCTAACCCAAACCCTAACCCTAACCTTATCCCTTACCCAAACCTAAACCGTTAACCCGCAACCCCAAGCCCAAAATACCAAACCCAAACGTTAGACATTAAACGATATATTTTAAACCAAAAATCCTAAACCCCGAAACCTAAAAGATAAAAAAAAAACTAAACCCTAATCCTAACTCTATCCCTAAAAAGAATCCTAACCCTAACCCTATCCTTAACCCTAACCGTAAACCCTAAACCCTAAACCCTATGCCGAAAACACAAAAACCCTAACATTAAACACTAGAGTACATATATAAACACTAAACCATAGCTTTTAAACCAAATATCATAAAGCCCAACCCTAAAACCTAAAAAACAACCTAATCCCTAACTCTAACCCTAACCCTATCCTTAACCCTAACCCTAAACCCATAGCCCCAAATACCAAATACCTAACATTAAACACTAAACCATAAACATTACAACTCAAATCCTTAACCCCAAACCCTAAAACCCTAAAAAGAACCTAAACCTTAACTCTAACCCTAACATTATCCCTAACCCTAAGCCTACCATAAACCCTAAACCCCAAGCCAAAAGGACCAAAACCCAAACATTAAACACTAAACCATTGACATTAAACGTGAAATCCTAAACACTAAACCCAAAACCTAAAAAAAAAACTAACCCTAACCCTAACCCTAACCCTTACCTTAAGCCTAACCCAAACTCAAAACCATAAACCCAAAACCCTAAGCAAAAAATACCAAAACCTTAACATTAAATACTAAATCATAGATTTTAAAACCTCAAATGCTAAACCCTGAACCATAAAACCTAAAAAAAAAACCTTCACCTTAACCCTAACCCTAACCATAAACTGTAAACCGTAAGTCCAAAGAAAAAACCTAAGCCAAAATATGAAAACCTAAACATTAATCACTAATCCATAGATTTTAAACCTCAAATCCTAAACCACAAACCCTAAAACCTAAGAAAAACTAACCCTAACCCTAACCCTAACCCAAAACCCCAAGCCCAAAATACCAAAACTCATACATTAAACATTAAACCATAGATTTTAAACAAAAATTCCTAGACACCAAAATCGAAAACCTAAAAAAAACCTAAATCCTAACCCTAACCATATCCCTAACACGTACCCTAACCATATCCCTATCCTTAACCCTAACTCTAAACCCTAAACCCTAGACCCAAATCCAAAAATACCAAAACCTTTACATTAAACCCTAAACCATAGATATTATAACTCAAATCCTTAATTCCAAATCCTAAAACCTAAAAAACAACCTAAACCCTAACCCTAACCATAACATTAACCCTAACCCTAACCCAACCATAAATCCTAAATCCCAATCACAAAATACCAAAACCCAAACTTTAATCACTAAACGATTGATATTAAACCTCAAATCCTAAATCTTAAACCCAAAAACCTAAAAAAACTCAAAAACCTAACCTAACCCTAACCCTAACCTTTACCCTAACCCTAACCTTAAACCATAAATTCAAAACCCTAAGCCTTAAATACCAAAACCCAAACATTAAATACCCAAGCATAGATTTTAAACCTCAAATGCTAAATCCTGAACCATAGAACGTAAAAAAAAACCTACACCCTAACCCTAATTCTAACCCTAACCTTAATCCTAAATCCTATACCCTAAACCCTAAGTCTAAAATGCCAAAACTCAAACATTAAACACTAAACCATAGATTTTAAACCAAAATTCCTAACCCCAAAACCTAAAACCTACAAAAACCTAAACCCTAACCCTAACCATATCCCTAACACGTACCTTAACCCTATCCCTTTCCTTAACCCTAACTCTAAACCCTAAACCCTAAACCCAAATCCCGAAATACCAAAACCTTCACATTAAAGCCTAAACCATATATATTACAACTCAAATCCTTAATTCCAAACCCTAAAACCTATAAAATAACCTAAACCCTAACCCTAACCCTACTATAAACCCTAAATCCGAAACACAAAATACCAAAACCCAATCATTAATCACTAAACGATTGATATTAAACCTTAAATCCTAAACCCTAAACCCGAAAACCTAAAAAAACTAAAAACCCTAACCTAACCTTAACCTTTACCCTAACCCTAACCCTAAACCATAAATCCAAAACCCTAAGCCTTAAATACCAAAGCCCAAACATTAAATACCAAACCATATATTTTAAACCTCAAATGCTAAACCCTGAACCATAGAATGTTAAAAAAAATCTACACCGTAACCCTAATTCTAACCCTTACCTTAACCCTAAACCCTAAGTCAAAAAAAAAAAATTAGTCCAAAATACGAAAACCAAAAAATTAAACACTAAATGTTAGATTTTAAACCTCAAATCCTAAACTAGAAACCCTAAAACCTAAAAACCCTAAACCTTAACGCTAACCCTAACACAAACCCTAACCCTAACGTTAACCTTAACTTTAACCTTAACACTAAACCATAAATCCAAAACCCTAAGGCTTAAATACCAAAACCCAAAAATTCAATACAAAACCATATATTTTAAACCCCAAATGATAAACCCTCAACCATAAAACCCAAAAAAATGCACACCCTATCCCTAAGTCTAACCCTAACCCTAACCCTAAACCCTAAACCCTAAGTTGAAAAAAAGTCCAAAAAAGCTCTAACCCCACCATAAACCCTAAACCCCAAGACCAAAATACCAAAACCCAAACTTTAAACACTACACCAATGATATTAAGCCTCAAATTCTAAACCATATACCCAAAAACCTAAAAAACACAAATCCCTAACCCTAAACCTATCCCTAACCCTAACCCAAACCTTAACCCTAACCTTAACCCTAACCCTAACCCTAAATAGTTAACCGAAACTCCAAGCCCAAAATACCAAACCCAAACATTAAACATTAAACCATAGATTTTAAACCAAAAATCCTAAACCCCAATACCTAAAAGATAAAAAAAAAACCTAAATACAAATCCTAACCCTATCCCTAAAAAGAATCCTAACCCTAACCTTATCCTTAACCCTAACCCTAAACCCTAAGCCCTAAACCCAATGCCTAAAAAATAAAAATCCTAACATTAAACATTAAAGTAAAAATATAAACACTAAATCATACATTTTAAACAAAGTATCATAAACCCCAAACCCTAAAAACTAAAAACAACCTAATCCCTAACCCTAACCTAATCCCTAACACGAACCCTAACACTAACCCTATCCTTAACCCTAACCCCAAACCCAAAGCCCCAAATACCAAAACCCTAACATTAAACACTAAACCATAAATATTACAACTCAAATCCTTAAGCCCAAACCCTAAAACCATAAAAACAACATAAACCTTAACCCTAACCCTAACATTATCCCTAACCCTAACCCTACCATAAACCCTAAACCCCAAACCAAAAGTACCAAAACCCAAACATTAAACACTAAACCATTGATATTAAACCTCAAGTCCTAAACCGTAAACCCAAAACCCTAAAAAAAAAAAAACTAACCCTAACCCTAACCCTTACCTGAACCCTAACCCTAACTCAAAACCATAAACCATAACCCAAAGCTAAAAATACCAAAACCCAAACATTAAATACAAAACCATAGATTTAAAACCTCAAATGCTAAACCCTGAACGATAAAACCTAAAAAAAACCTTTACCCTAACCCTAATCCTAACCCTAACCCTAACCCTAAACCGTAAACCCTAAGTCCAAAAAACAATCCATGTCCAAAATACGAAAACGTAAACATTAATCACTAATCCATAGATTTTAAAATTCAAATCCTAAACCACAAACACTAAAACCTAAAAAAAAAAAAACTAACCCTAACCAAAAACCATTAAACCAAAACCCCAAGCCCAAATTACCAAAACTCAAACACTAAACACTAAACCATAGATTTTAAGCAAAAATTCCTAAACCCCAAAACCTAAAACCTAAAAAAATGTAAACCCTAACCCTAACCATATACCTAACACGTAACCTAACCCTATCCCTATCCTTAACCCTAACTCTAAACCCTAAATCCTAGAGCGAATCCAAAAATACCAAAACCTTCACATTAAACCCTTAACCATAGATATTATAACCCAAATCCTTAATTCCAAATCCTAAAACCTAAAAAATTACCTAAACCCTAACCCTATCCTTAACCCTAACCCCAAACCCAAAGCCCCAAATACCAAAACTCTAACATTAAACACTAAACCATAAATATTACAACTCAAATCCTTAAGCCCAAACCCTAAAACCATAAAAACAACCTAAACCTTAACCCTAACCCTAACATTATCCATAACCCTAACCCTACCATAAACCCTAAACCCCAAACCAAAAGTACCAAAACCCAAACATTAAACACTAAACCATTGATATTAAACCTCAAATCCTAAATCGTAAACCCAAAACCTAAAAAAAAACTAACCCTAACCCTAAACCTAACCCTTACCTTAACCCTAACCCTAACTCAAAACCATAAACCCAAAACCCAAAGCCAAAAATATCAAAACCCAAACATTAAATACTAAACCATAGATTTAGAACCTCAAATGATAAACCCTGAACGATAAAACCTAAAAATAACCTTCACCCTAACCCTAATCCTAACCCTAACCCTAACCCTAAACTGTAAACCCTAAGTACAAAATACGAAAACGTAAACATTAATCACTAATCCATAGATTTTAAACCTCAAATCATAAACCACAAACCCTAAAACCTAAAAAAAAAAAAAACCAAACCCTACCCCTAACCAAAAACCATTAACCCAAAACCCCAAGCCCCCAATACCAAAACTCAAACACTAAACACTAAACCATTGTTTTTAAACAAAAATTCCTAAACCCCAAAACCTAAAACCTAAAAAACAAACTAAACCCTAACCCTAACCATATCCCTAACACGTAACCTAACCCTATCCCTATCCTTAAACCTAACTCTAAACCCTAAACCCTAGACCCAAATCCAAAAATACCAAAACCTTCACATTAAACCCTAAACCATAGATATTATAACTCAAATCCTTAATTCCAAATCCTAAAACCTAAAAAACAACCTAAACCCTAACCCTAATCATAACATTAACCCTAATCCTAAACCTACCATAAACCCAAAATCCCAAGCACAAAATACCAAAACCCAAGCATTATTCACTAAATGATTGATATTAAACCTCAAATCCTAAACCCTAAACCCAAAAACCTAGAAAAACTAAAAACCCTAACCTAACCTTTACCCTAACCCTAACCCTAAACCATAAATCGGAAACCATTAGACTTAAAAAACCAAACCCAAACATTAAATATAAAACCATAGATTTTAAACCTCAAATGCTAAACTTTTAACCATAGAACGTAAAAAAATTCTACACCCTAACCCTAATTCTAAAAAATACCTACACCCTAACCCTAATTCTAACCCTAACATTAACCCTAAACCTTAAGTCCGAAAAAACCCCTTAGTCCAAAATATGGAAAACCCAAAAATTAAACACTAAATGATAGATTTTAAACCTCAAATCCTAAACTACAAACCCTAAAACCTAAAAAATGTAAACCCTAACGCTAACCCTTACCAAATCCCTAACCCTAACCCTAACCTTAACCTTAACCTTAACCCTAACACTAAACAATAAATCCGAAACCCTAAGCCTTAAATACCAAAACCCAAACATTCAATACCAAACCATAAATTTTTGAAACCTCAAATGATAAACCCTCAACCATAAAACAGAAAAAAATGCACACCCTAACCCTAATTCTAACCCTAACCCTAAACCTAAACCTTAAACCCTAAGTCCAAAAAAAAGTCCAAAAAAAACCCTAACTCAACCATAAACACTAAACCCAAAGCCCAAAATACCAAAACTCAAACATTAAACACTAAACCAATGATATGAAGCCTCAAATTCTAAATTCTAAACCCAAAAACCTAAAAAACACAAATCCCTAACCCTAAACCTAGCCCTAACCCTAACCCAAACCTTAACCCTAACCTTAACCCTAACCCTAACCCTAAACCGTTAACCCGAAACCCCAAGCCCAAAATACAAACCCAAACGTTAAACATTAAACCATAGATTTTAAACCAAAAATCCTAAACCCCAAAACCTAAAACATAAAAAAAACCTAAACCCTAATCCTAACTCTATCCCTAAAAAGAATCCTAACCCTAACCCTATCCTTAACCCTAACCCTAAACCCTAAACCCTAAACCCAATGCCGAAAACACAAAAACCCTAACATTATACACTAGAGTACAGATATAAACACTAAGCCATAGATTTTAAACCAAATATCATAAACCCCAAACCCTAAAATCGAAAAAACAACATAATCCCTAACTCTAACCCTAACCCTATCCTTAACCCTAAATCTAAACCCATAGCCCTAAATACCAAATACCTAACATTAAACACTAAACCATAAATATTACAACTCAAAACCCTAAAACCATAAAAACAATCTAAACCTTAACTCTAACCCTAACATTATCCCTAATCCTAACCCTACCATAAACCCTAAACCCCAAGCTAAAAGTACCAAAACCCAAACATTAAACACTAAATCATTGACATTAAACGTCAAATCCTAAACCCTAAACACAAAACCTAAAAAAAAACTAACCCTAATCGTAACACTAACCCTTACCTTAACCCTAACCCAAACTCAAAACCATAAACCCAAAACCCTATGCCAAAAATACCAAAACCCAAACATTAAATACTAAACCATAGATTTTGAAACCTCAAAAGCTAAACCCTGAACCATAAAACCTAAAAAAAAACTTCACCCTAACCCTAACCCTAACCCTAAACTGTAAACCCTAAGTCCAAAAGAAAACCTAAGCCAAAATATGAAAACCTAAACATTAATCACTAATCCATAGATTTTAAACCTCAAATCCTAAACCACAAACCCTAAAACCTAACAAAAACTAACCCTAACCCTAACCCAAACCCTAACCCTAACCCAAAACCATTAACCCAAAACCTTAAGCCCAAAATACCAAAACTCATACATTAAACATTAAACCATAGATTTAAACAAAAATTCCTAGACCCCAAAACATACAACCTAAAAAAACCCTAAATCCTAACCTAACCATATCCCTAACACGTACCCTAACCATATCCCTAACTGTAAACCCTAAACCCTAGACCCAAATCCAAAAATACCAAAACCTTTACATTAAACCCTAAACCATAGATATTATAACTCAAATCCTTAATTCCAAATCCTAAAACCTAAAAAACAACCTAAACCCAAACCCTAACCCTAACATTAATCCTAACCCTAACCCTACCATAAATCCTAAATCGCAATCACAAAATACCAAAACCCAAACTTTAATCACTAAACGATTGATATTAAACCTCAAATCCTATACCCTAAACCAAAAAACCTAAAAAAACTAAAACTCTAACCTAACCCTAACCTTAACCTTTACCCTAACCCTAACCCTAAACCTAAAATCTAAAACCCTAAGCCTTAAAAACCAAAACCCAAATAGTAAATACAAAACCATAGATTTTAAACCTCAAATGCTGAACCCTAAACCATAGAACGTAAAAAATTACCTACACCCTAACCCTAATTCTAACCCTAACCTTAACCCTAAACCCTAAGTCCGAAAAAAACCTTAGTCCAAAATATGAAAAACCCAAAAATTAAACACTAAATGACAGATTTTAAACCTCAAATCCTAAACTACAAACCCTAAAACCTAAAATATGTAAACCCTAACCCAAACCCTAACCCTAACCGTAACCTTAACCTTAACCCAAACACTAAACCATAAATTCGAAACCCTAAGCCTTAAATACCAAAACCCAAACATTCAATACCAAACCATATATTTTAAACCTCAAATGATATACCCTCAACCATAAAACCAAAAAAAATGCACACCCTAACCCTAACCCTAACCCTAAACCTTAAACCCTAAGTCCAAAAAAAAGTCCAAAAAAAACCCTAACCCTAGCATAAACCCTAAACCTAAAGCCCATAATACCAAAACCGAAACATTAAACACTAAACAAATGATATTAAGCCTCAATGTTTACACCCTAAATGCAAAACCCTAAAAAAAAACAAATCCCTAACCCTAAACCTAGCCCTAACCCTAACCCAAACCCTAAACCTAACCTTAACACTAATCCTAACCCTAAACCGTTAACCCAAATCACCAAGCCTAAAATTCCAAACCCAAACGTTAAACTTTCAACCATATATTTTAAACAAAAAATTCTAAACCCAAAAACCTAAAAGATAAAAAAAACATAAACTATAATCCTAACCCTATCCCTAAAAAGAATCCTAACCCTAACCATATCCTTAACCCTAACCCCAAACCCTAATCCCTAAACCCAAATCCCAAAACACAAAAACCCTAACATTAAATAATAAACTACAGATATAAACACTAAAACATAGATTTTAAACCAAATATTATAAACCCCAAACCCTGAAACCTAAAAAAAAACATAATCCCTAGCCCTAACCTTATCCCTAACACGAACCCTAACCCAAACCCTATCCTTAACCCTAACCCTAAACCCAAAGCCCCACATACCAAAACACTAATATTAAACACTAAACCATAAATATTAAAACTCAAATCCTTAACCCCAAACACTAAAACCATAAAAAAACCTGAACCTTAACCCTAACCCTAACCTTAACCCTAACCTTAACCCTAAACCGTTAACCCAAAACCCCAAGCACAAAATACCAAAACCAAATGTTAAACATTAAACCATATATTTTAAACCAAAAATCCTAAACCCCAAAACCTAAAAGATAAAAAAAACCTAAACCCTAATCCTAACCCTATCCCTAAAAAGAATCCTAACCCTAACCCTATCCTTAACCCTAACCCTAAACCCTAAACCCTAAACCCAATGCCCAAAACACAAAAACCCTAACATTAAACAGTAAAGTACAACTATAAACACTATACCTTAGAGTTTAAACAAAATATCATAAACCCCAAACCCTAAAACCTAAAAAACAACCTAATCCCTAACCCTAACCCTAACCCTATCCTTAACCCTAACCCTAAACCCATAGCCCCAAATACCAAATACCTAACATTAAACACTAAACCATAAATATTACAATTCAAATCCTTAACCCCAAACCCTAAAACCATAAAAACAACCTTAACCTTAACTCTAACCCTAACATTATCCCTAACCCTAACCTTACCATAAACCCTAAACCCCAAGCCAAAAGTACCAAAACGCAAACATTAAACACTAAACCATTGATATTAAACATCAAATCCTAAACCCTAAACCCAAAACCTAAAAAAAAAAAATAACCCTAACCCTTACATTAACCCTAACCCTAACTTAAAACCATAAACCCAAAACCCTAAGCCAAAAATACCAAAACCCAAACATTAAATACTAAACCATAGATTTAAAACCTCAAATGCTAAACCCTGAACCATAAAACCTAAAAAAAACCTTCACGCTAACCCTAACCCTAACCTTAAACTGTAAACCCTAAGTCCAAAAAAAAAACCTAAGCCAAAATATGAAAACCTAAACATTAATCACTAATCCATAGATTTTAAACCTCAAATCCTAAACCACAAACCCTAAAACCTAAAAAAAACTAACCCTAAACCCTAACCCTAACCCAAAACTATTAACCCAAAACCCCAAGCCCAAAATACCAAAACACATACATTAAACACTAAACCATAGATTTTAAACAAAAATTCCTAGACCCCAAAACCGAAAACCTAAAAAAAAACTAAATCCTAACCCTAACCATATCCCTAACACGTACCCTAACCATATCCCTATCCTTAATCGTAACTCTAAACCCTAAACCCTAGACCCAAATCCAAAATTACCAAAACCTTTACATTAAACCCTAAACCATAGATATTAATCCTTAATTCCAAATCCTAAAACCTAAAAAACAACCTAAACCCTAACCCTAACCCTAACATTAACCCTAACCCTAACCCTACCATAAATCCTAAATCCCAATCAAAAAAAACCAAAACCCAAACTTTAATCACTAAACGATTGATATTAAACCTCAAATCCTAAACCCTAAACCAAAAAGCCCTAAAAACTAAAAACTCTAAACTAACCCTAACCTTAACCTTTACCTTAACCCTAACCCTAAACCTGAAATCTAAAACCCTAAGCCTTAAAAACCAAAAACCAAACATTAAATACAAAACCATAGATTTTAAACCTCAAATGCTAAACCCTGAACCATAGAACATAAAAAAATACCTACACCCTAACCCTAATTCTAACCCTAAACCCTAAGTTTGAAAAAAACCCTTAGTCCAAAATATGAAAAACCCAAAAATTAAACACTAAATGATAGATTTTAAACCTCAAACCCTAAACTACAAACCCTAAAAGCTAAAAAATGTAAACCCTAACGCTAACCCTAACCTTAACCTTAAACCTAACACTAAACCATAAATCCGAAACCCTAAGCCTTAAATACCAAAATCCAAACATTCAATACCAAACCATATATTTTAAACCTCAAATGATATACCCTCAACCATAAAACCAAAAAAAATGCACACCCTAACCCTAACCCTAACCCTAAACCTTAAACCCTAAGTCAAAAAAAAACCCTAACCCTACCATAAACCCTCAACCTAAAGCCCATAATACCAAAACCGAAATATTAAACACTAAACCAATGATATTAAGCCTCAAATTTTACACCCTAAATGCAAAACCCTAAAAAAACACAAATCCCTAACCCTAAACCTAGCCCTAACCCTAACCCAAACCCTAAACCTAACCTTAACACTAATCCTAACCCTAAACCGCTAACCCAAATCTCCAAGCCCAAAATTCCAAACCCAAACGTTAAACTTTCAACCATATATTTTAAACAAAAAATTCTAAACCCCAAAACCTAAAAGATAAAAAAAACCTAAACTCTAATCCTAACCCTATCCCTAAAAAGAATCCTAACCCTAACCCTATCCTTAACCCTAACCCGAAACCCGAAACCCTAAACCCAAATCCCAAAACACAAAAACCCTAACATTAAACAATAAACTAAAGATATAAACACTAAACCATAGATTTTAAACCAAATATCATAAACCCCAAACCCTAAAACCTAAAAAACAACCTAATCCCAAGCCCTAACCTTAACACGACCCCTAACCAAAACCATATCCTTAACCCTAACCCTAAACCCAAAACCCCAAATACCAAAACCCTAATATTAAACACTAAACCATAAATATTACAACTCAAATCCTTAACCCCAAACACTAAAACCATAAAAACAACCTGAACCTTAAACCTAACCCTAACCTTAACCCTAACCCTAACCCTAAACCGTTAACCCAAAACCCCAAGCCCAAAATACCAAACCCAAATGTTAAACATTAAACCATAGATTTTAAACCAAAAATCCTAAACCCCAAAACCGAAAAGATAAAAAAAACCTAAACCCTAATCCTAACCCTATCCCTAAAAAGAATCCTAACCCTAACCCTATCCTTAACCCTAACCCTAAACCCTAAACCCTAATCCCAATGCCCAAAACACAAAAACCCTAACATTAAACACTAAAGTACAACTATAAACAGTAAACCATAGAGTTTAAACAAAATATAATAAACCCCAAACCCTAAAACCTAAAAAACAACCTAATCCCTAACCCTAACCCTAACCCTATCCTTAACCCTAACACTAAACCCATAGCCCCAAATACCAAATACCTAACATTAAACACTAAACCATAAATATTACAATTCAAATCCTTAACCCCAAACCCTAAAACCATAAAAACAACCTAAACCTTAACTCTAACCCTAACATTATCCCTAACCCTAACCCTACCATAAACCCTAAACCCGAAGCCAAAAGTACCAAAACGCAAACATTAAACACTAAACCATTGATATTAAACATCAAATCCTAAACCCTAAACACAAAACCTAAAAAAAAAAACTAACCCTAACCCTAACTCAAAACCATAAACCCAAAACCCTAAGCCAAAAATACCAAAACCCAAACATTAAATACTAAACCATAGATTTAAAACCTCAAATGCTAAACCCTGAACTATAAAACCTAAAAAAAACCTTCACCCTAACCCTAACCCTAGCCTTAAACTGTAAACCCTAAGTCCACAAAAAACCCTACGCCAAAATATGAAAACCTAAACATTAATCACTAATCCATAGATTTTAAACCTCAAATCCTAAACCACAAACCCTAAAACCTAAAAAAAATAACCCTAAACCCTATCCCAAACCCTAACCCTAACCCAAAACCATTAACCCAAAACCCCAAGCCCAAAATACCAAAACACATACATTAAACACTAAACCATAGATTTTAAACAAAAATTCCTAGACCCCACAACCTAAAACGTAAAAAAAAACCTAAATGCTAACCCTAACCATATCCCTAACACGTACCCTAACCATATCCCTATCTTTAACCCTAACTCTAAACCCTAAACCCTAGACCCAAATCCAAAAATACCAAAACCTTTACATTAAACCCTAAACCATAGATATTATAACTCAAATCCTTAATTTCAAATCCTAAAACCTAAAAAACAACCTAAACCCTAACCCTAACCCTAACATTAACCCTAACCCTAAACCTACCATAAATCCTAAATCCCAATCACAAAATACCGAAACCCAAACTTTAATCACTAAACGGTTGATATTAAACCTCAAATCCTAAACCCTAAACCAAAAAACCTAAAAAAACTAAAAACTCTAACCTAACTCTAACCTTAACCTTTACCCTAACGTTAACCCTAAACCTGAAATCTAAAACACTAAGCCTTAAAAACCAAAAACCAAACATTAAATACAAAACCATAGATTTTAAACCTCAAATGCTAAACCCTGAACCATAGAACGTAAAAAAATACCTACACCCTAACCCTAATTCTAACCCTAACCTTAACCCTAAACCCTAAGTCCGAAAAAACCCCTTAGTCCAAAATATGAAAAACCCAAAAATTAAACACTAAATGATAGATTTTAAACCTCAAATCCTAAACTACAAACCCTAAAACCTAAAAAATGTAAACCCTAACGTTAACCCTAACCCTAACCGTAACCTTAACCTTAACCCTAACACTAAACCATAAATGCGAAACCCTAAGCCTTAAATACCAAAACCCAAACATTCAATACCAAACCACATATTTTAAACCTCAAATGATATACCTTCAACCATAAAACCAAAAAAAATTCACCCTAACCCTAACCCTTAAACCCTAAGTCAAAAAAAATCAAAACAAAAACCTAACCCTACCATAAATCCTAAACCTAAAGCCCATAATACCAAAACCGAAACATTAAACACTAAACCAATGATATTAAGCCTCAAATTTTACACCCTAAATGCAAAACCCCAAAAAAACACAAATCCCTAACCCTAAACCTAGCCCTAACCCTAACCCAAACCCTAAACCTAACCTTAACACTAATCCTAACCCTAAACCACTAACCCGAATCCCCAAGCCCAAAATTCCAAACCCAAACGTTAAACTTTTAACCATATATTTTAAATAAAAAATTCTAAACCCCAAAACCTAAAAGATAAAAAAAAACCTAAACTCTAATCCTAACCCTATCCCTAAAAAGAATCCTAACCCTAACCCTATCCTTAACCCTAACCCTAAACCCTAAACCCTAAACCCAAATCCCAAAACACAAAAACCCTAACATTAAACAATAATCTATAGATATAAACACTAAACCATAGAATTTTAAACCAAATATCATAAACCCCAAACCCTAAAACCTAAAAAACAACCTAATCCCTAACACGAACCCTAACCCAAACCCTATCCTTAACCCTAACCCTAAACCCAAACCCCAAATACCAAAACCCTAATATTAAACACTAAAACATAAATATTACAACTCAAATCCTTAACCCCAAACACTAAAACAATAAAAAAAACCTGAACCTTAACCCTAACCCTAACCTTAACCCTAACCCTAACCCTAAACCGTTAACCCAAAATCCCAAGCCCAAAATCCCAAACCCAAATGTTAAACTTTAAACCATAGATTTTAAACCAAAAATCCTAAACCCCAAAACCTAAAAGATAAAAACTCTAAACCCTATCCCTAAGAAGAATCCTAACCCTAACCCTATCCTTAACCCTAACCCTAAACCCTAAACCCTAAACCAAATGCCCAAAACACAAAAACCCTAACATTAAGCACTAAAGTACAACTATAAACACTAAACCATAGATTTTAAACAAAATATAATAAACCCCAAACCCTAAAACCTAAAAAACAACCTAATCCCTAACCCTAACCCTAACCCTATCCTTAACCCTAAACCTAAACCTATAGCCCCAAATACCAAATACCTAACATTAAACACTAAACCATAAATATTACAATTCAAATCCTTAACCCCAAACCCTAAACCATAAAAACAACCTAAACCTTAACTCTAACCCTAACATTATCCCTAACCCTAACCCTACCATAAACCATAAACCCCAAGCCAAAAGTACCAAAACGCAGACATTAAACACTAAACCATTGATACTAAACATCAAATCCTAAACCCTAAACCCTAAACCAAAACCTAAAAAAAAACTAACCCTAACCCTTACATTAACCCTAACCCTAACTCCAAACCATAAACCGAAAACCCTAAGCCAAAAATACCAAAACCCAATAATTAAATATTAAACCATAGAATTAAAACCTCAAATGCTAAACCCTAAACCATAAAACCTAAAAAAAACCTTCACCCTAACCCTAACCCTAACCTTAAACTGTAAACCCTAAGTCCAAAAAAAAAAACCTAAGCCAAAATATGAAAACCTAAGCATTAATCACTAATCCATAGATTTTAAACCTCAAATCCAAAACCACAAGCCCTAAAACCCAAAAAAAACTAACCCTAAACCCTAAGCCAAACCCTAACCCTAACCCAAAATCATTAACCCAAAACCCAAAGCCCAAAATACCAAAACACATACATTAAGCACTAAACCATAGATTTTAAACAAAAATTCCTAGACCCCAAAACCTAAAACCTAAAAAAACCCTAAATCCTAACCCTAACCATATCCCTAACACGTACCCTAACCATATCCCTATCCTTAACCCTAACTCTAAACCGTAAACACTAGACCCAAATCCAAAAATACCAAAACCTTTACATTAAACCCTAAACCATAGATATTATAACTCAAATCCTTAATTCCAAATCCTAAAACCTAAAAAACAACCTAAACCCTAACCCTAACCCTAACATTAACCCTAACCCTAACCCTACCATAAATCCTAAATCCCAATCAAAAAATACCAAAACCCAAACTTTAATCACTAAACGATTGATATTAAACCTCAAATCCTAAACCCTAAACCAAAAAACCTAAAAACTAAAAACTCTAACCTGACCCTAACCTTAACCTTTACCTTAACCCTAACCCTAAACCTGAAATCTGAAACCCTAAGCCTTAAAAACCAAAAACCAAACATTAAATACAAAACCATACATTTTAAACCACAAATGTTAAACCATGAACCATAGAACGTAAAAGAATACCTACACCCTAACCCTAATTCTAACCCTAACCTTAACCCTAAACCCTAAGTTCGAAAAAACCCATTAGTCCAAAATATGAAAAACCCAAAAATTAAACACTAAATGATAGATTTAAAACCTCAAATCCTAAACTACAAACCCTAAAACCTAAAAAATGTAAACCCTAACGTTAACTCTAACCCTAACCGTAACCTTAACCTTAACCCTATACTAAACCATAAATCTGAAACCCTAAGCCTTAAATACCAAAACCCACACATTCAATACCAAACCATATATTTTAAACCTAAAATGATATACCCTCAACCATAAAACCAAAAACAATGCACACCCTAACCCTAAACCTTAAACCCTAAGTCAAAAAAAAGAAGTCCAAAAAAAAACCCTAACCCTACCATAAACCCTAAACCTAAAGCCCATAATACAAAAACCGAAACATTATACACTAAACCAATGATATTAAGCCTCAAATTTTACACCCTAAATGCAAAACCCTAAAAAAACACAAATCCCTAACCCTAAACCTAGACCTAACCCTAACCCAAATCCTAAACCTAACCTTAACACTAATACTAACCCTAAACCGCTAACCCGAATCCCCAAGCTCAAAATTTCAAACCCAAACGTTAAACTTTCAACCATATATTTTAAACAAAAAATTCTAAACCCCCAAACCTAAAAGATAAAAAAAACTAAACTCTAATTCTAACCCTGTCCCTCAAAAGAATCCTAACCCTAACCCTATCCTTAACCCTAACCCTAAACCCAAATCCCAAAACACAAAAAACCTAACATTAAACAATAAACTACAGATATAAACACTAAACCATAGATTTTAAACCAAATATCATAAACCCCAAACCCTAAAACCTAAAAAACAACCTAATCCCTAACACGAACCCTAACCCAAACCCTATCCTTAAACCAAACCCTAAACCCAAGGCCCCAAATACCAAAACCATAATATTAAACACTAAACCATAAATATTACAACTCAAATCCTTAACCCCAACCCTAACCCTAAACCGTTAACCCTAACCCTAACCCTAAACCCTAAACCGTTAACCCAAAACCCCAAGCCCAAAATACCAAACCCAAATGTTAAACATTAAACCATAGATTTTAAACCAAAAATCCTAAACCCCAAAACCTAAAAGATAAAAAAAAATTAAACCGTAATCCTAACCCTATCCCTAAAAAGAATCCTAACCCTAACCCTATCCTTAACCATAACCCTAATCCCTAAACCCTAAACCTAATGCCCAAAACACAAAAACCGTAACATTAAACACAAAAGTACAACTATAAATACTAAACCATAGATTTTAAACAAAATATCATAAACCCCAAACCCTAAAACCTAAAAAACAACCTAATCCCTAACCCTAACCCTAACCCTATCCTTAGCCCTAACCCTAAACCCATAGCCCCAAATACCAAAAACCTAACATTAAACACTAAACCATAAATATTACAATTCAAATCCTTAACCCCAAACTCTAAAACCATAAAAACAACCTAAACCTTAACTCTAACCCTAACATTATCCCTAACCCTAACCCTACCATAAACCCTAAACCTCAAGCCAAAAGTACCAAAACGCAAACATTAAACACTAAACCATTGATATTAAACATCAAACCCTAAACCCTAAACCCAAAACCTAATAAAAAACCTAACCCTAACCCTTACCTTAACCCTAACCCTAACTCAAAACCATAAACCCTAAACCCTAAGCCAAAAATACCAAAACCCAAACATTAAATACTAAACCATAAATTTAAAACCTCAAATGCTAAACCCTGAACCATAAAACCTAAAAAAAACCTTCACCCTAACCCTAACCCTAACCCTAACCCTAACCTTAAACTGTAAACCCTATGTCCGAAAAAAACCCTAAGTCAAAATATGAAAAGCTAAACATTAGTCACTAATCCATAGATTTTAAACCTCAAATCCTAAACCACAAACCTAAAACCTAAAAAAAACTAACCCTAAACCCTAACATAAACCCTAACCCTAACCCAAAACCATTAACCCAAAACCCTAAGCCCAAAATACCAAAACACATACATTAAACACTAAACCATAGATTTTAAACAAAAATTCCTAGACCCCAAAACCTAAAACCTAAAAAAACCCTAAATCCTAACCCTAACCGTATCCCTAACACGTACACTAACCATATCCCTATCCTTAACCCTAACTCTAAACCCTAAACCGTAGACCCAAATCCAAAAATACCAAAACCTTTACATTAAACCCTAAACCATAGATATTATAACTCAAATCCTTAATTCCAAATCCTAAAACCTAAAAAACAATCTAAACCCTAACCCTAACCCTAACCCTACCATAAATCCTAAATCTGAATCACAAAATACCAAAACCCAAACTTTAATCACTAAACGGTTGATATTAAACCTCAAATCCTAAACCCTAAACCAAAAAACCTAAAAAGACTAAAAACTCTAACCTAACCCTAACCTTAACCTTTACCCTAACCCTAACCCTAAACCTGAAATCTAAAACCCTAAGCCTTAAAAACCAAAAACCAAACATTAAATACAAAACCATAGATTTTAAACCTCAAATGCTAAACCCTGAACCATAGAACGTAAAAAAATACCTACACCCTAACCCTAATTCTAACCCTAACCTTAACCCTAAACCCTAAGTCCAAAAAAAAAACGTAGTCCAAAATATGAAAAACCTAAAAATTAAACACTAAATGATAGATTTTAAACCTCAAATCCTAAACTACAAACCCTAAAACCTAAAAAATGTAAGCCCTAACGCTAACCCTAACCTTAACCGTAATCTTAACCTTAACCCTAACACTAAACCATAAATCCGAAACCCTGAGCCTTAAATGCCAAAACCCAAACATTCAACACCAAACCATATATTTTAAACCTCAAATGATATACCCTCAATCATAAAACTAAAAAAAATGCACACCCTAACCCTAACCCTAACCCTAAATCTTAAACCCTAAGTCCAAAAAAAAGTCCAAAAAAAACCCTAACCCTACCATATACCCTAAACCTAAAGCCCATAATACCAAAACCGAAACATTAAACACTAAACCAATGATATTAAGCCTCATATTTACACCCTAAATGCAAAACCCTAAAAAAACACAAATCCCTAACCCTAACCCTAACCCAAACCCTAAACCTAACCTTAACACTAATCCTAACCCTAAACCGTTAACCCGAATCCCCAAGCCCAAAATTCCAAACCCAAACGTTAAACTTTCAACCATATATTTTAAACAAAAAATTCTAAACCCCAAAACCTAAAAGATAAAAAAAAACTAAACTCTAGTCCTAACCCTATCCCTAAAAAGAATCCTAACCCTAACCCTATCCTTAACCCTAACCCTAAACCCTAAACCCTAAACCCAAATCCCAAAACACAAAAACCCTAACATTAAACAATAAACTACAGATATAAACACTAAACCATAGATTTTAAACCAAATATCATAAACCCCAAACCCTAAAACCTAAAAAACAACCTAATCCCTAGCCCTAACCTTATCCCTAACATGAACCCTAACCCAAACCCTATCCTTAACCCAACCCTAAACCCAAAGCCCCAAATACCAAAATACTAATATTAAACACTAAACCATAAATATTACAACTCAAATCCTTAACCCCAAACACTAAAACCATAAAAATAACCCAAACATTAACCCTAACCCTAACCCTAAACCGTTAACCCAAAACCCCAAGCCCAAAATACCAAACCCAAATGTTAATCATTAAACCATAGATTTTAAACCAAAAATCCTAAACCCCAAAACCTAAAAGATAAAAAAAACCTAAACCCTAATCCTAACCCTATCCCTAAAAAGAATACTAACCCTAACCCTATCCTTAACCCTAACCCTAAACCCATAGCCCCAAATACCAAATACCTAACATTAAACACTAAACCATAAATATTACAATTCAAATCCTTAACCCCAAACCCTAAAACTATAAAAACAACCTAAACCTTAACTCTAACCCTAACATTATCCCTAACCCTAACCCTACCATAAACCCTAAACCCCAAGCCAAAAGTACCAAAACGCAAACATTAAACACTAAACCATTGATATTAAACATCAAATCCTAAACCCTAACCCAAAACCTAAAAAAAAAAACCTAACCCTAACCCTTACCTTAACCCTAACCCTAACTCAAAACCATAAACCCAAAACCCTAAGCGAAAAATACCAAAACCCAAACATTAAATACTAAACCGTAGATTTAAAACCTCAAATGCTAAACCCTGAACCATAAAACCAAAAAAAAACCTTCACCCTAACCCTAACCCTAACCCTAACCCTAACCTTAAACTGTAAACCCTAAGTCCAAAAACAAACCTAAGACAAAATATGAAAAGCTAAACATTAATCACTAATCCATAGATTTTAAACCTCAAATCCTAAACCACAAACCTAAAACCTAAAAAAAACTAACCCTTAACCCTAACATAAACCCTAACCCTAACCCAATACTATTAACCCAAAACCCCAAGCCCAAAATACCAAAACACATACATTAAACACTAAACCATAGATTTTAAACAAAAATTCCTAGACCCCAAAACCTAAAACCTAAAAAAAACCTAAATCCTAACCGTAACCATATCCCTAACACGTACTCTAACCATATCCCTATCCTTAACCCTAACTCTAAACCCTAAACCCTAGACCCAAATCAAAAAATACCAAAACCTTTACATTAAACCCTAAACCATAGATATTATAACTCAAATCCTTAATTCCAAATCCTAAAACCTAAAAAACAACCTAAACCCTAACCCTAACCCTAACATTAACCCTAACCCTAACCCTACCATAAATCCTAAATACCAATCACAAAATACCAAAACCCAAACTTTAATCACTAAAAGGTTGATATTAAACCTCAAATCCTAAACCCTAAACCAAAAAACCTAAAAACACTAAAAACTCTAACCTAACCCTAACCTTTACCTTTACCCTAACCCTAACCCTAAACCTGAAATCTAAAACCCTAAGCCTTAAAAACCAAAACTCAAACATTAAATACAAAACCATAGATTTTAAACCTCAAATGCTAAACCCTGAACCATAGAACGTAAAAAAATACCTATACCCTAACCCTAATTCTAACCCTAACCTTAACCCTAAACCCTAAGTCCGAAAAAAACCCTTAGTCCAAAATATGAAAAAACCAAAAATTAAACACTAAATGATAGATTTTAAACCTCAAATCCTAAACTACAAACCCTAAAACCTAAAAAATGTAAACCCTAATGTTAACCCTAACCCTAACCGTAACCTTAACCTTAACCCTAACACTAAACCATAAATCCGAAACCCTAAGCCTTAAATACCAAAACCCAAACATTCAATACCTAACCATATATTTTAAACCTCAAATGATATACCCTCAACCATAAAACCAAAAAAAATGCACACCCTAACCCTAACCCCAACCCTAAACCTTAAACCCTAAGTCCAAAAAAAAAGTCCAAAAAAACCCTAACCCTACCATAAACCCTAAACCTAAAGACCATAATACCAAAACAGAAACATTAAACACTAAACCAATGATATTAAGCCTCAAAATTTACACCCTAAATGAAAAACCCTAAAAAAAAAACATATCCCTAACCCTAAACCTATCCCTAACCCTAACCCAAACCCTAAACCTAACCTTAACACTAATCCTAACCCTAAACCGTTAACCCAAATCCCTAAGCCCAAAATTCCAAACGCAAACGTTAAACTGTCACGACCCAAAATCTAGCCGCGAGTGGCACCCACACTTATCCTACTATGTGAGCGAACCAACCAATCTAAAACTCCAACATATTGAACAAAAATACAAAGCGGAAGACTTAAAACTCATTATCCCCAAATCTGGAAGTCATCATCACAAGAACATCTATCCTCAAGTTACAAATCTAGAAGTATCTAAGAAGCTAAAATAAATAAAAGGCTAGTCCATGCCGGAAGTTCAAGGCATCAAGACATTGAAGAGAAGATCCAGTCCAAGCTAGAAGCATTAGCTCACCCTGAAATCCGGTGTAGTGACGACTGGCTAGAAGTGCTGTGAGTTGAAGACGACGGTACGTTTGCTGCATTCCCCAAATAACAAAGAAAGAAACAACAAGTAGGGGGTCAGTACAAACACAAGTACTGAGTAGGTATCATCGGCCAACTCAAAATAGAAAAACAGTATATATCAGTTCATATCATAAATCAACTACAATACTCAACATGTAGTACACATAATAAGTACTACCAAGTTCATCCATGAGGACTCAAGCCTCAATACCACACTCATTTGGGAAATTAGGTTCATTACATTGAGTATTTAAACATCTCTCAAGATTTTATTTATCTTTCTTCCTCTTGTTTCGGTCGTGAACTCCATCCCCTAATTCTTACGTGTTGTTCTGACACCGATCCACTAATACTATGTGTCGGAACGTGACACTCCGATCCCCTAATTCTATGTGTCGGAACGTGACACTCCGATCCCCTAATTCTATGTGTCGGTTCGTGACACCCGACCCACTAATACTATGTGTCGGAACGTGACACTCCGATCCCCTAATTCTATGTGTCGGAACGTGACACTCCGATCCCCTAATTCTATGTGTCGGTTCGTGACACCCGACCCACTAATTACTATGTGTCGGAACGTGACACTCCGATCCCCTAATTCTAACAATTCATCAAGCCTTCTTTTATACCAAGGCATCACCAATCTCATTACTTTAGTTCATCAAGCCTTCTTTTATACCAAGGCATCATCAATAACAAGGTGAATTAGGGTTTCTTCAAGATTTTGGATTCAAAGCTTCATTAAGCTTATTTTATCACAAACACATAATCACATTCATGAAAGCATAAGATTAAGCATATAGAAGGGTTTACAATACTACCAATACATATCATTCACTATTAAGAGTTTACTACAAATAGTATCAACCATAACCTACCTTCACCAAGGATCCTTGATCAAACAAGCAATCTCTCAAGCTTCTTGGTTCCTCTTGGTTGTCTCTCTCTATAGATCGTTCCTCTCTTCTCCTTGTTCTCTCTATTTTTTTCTTCTCCCAAACTCTATCTCTTTTCCCCAATTTGGCATATAATTAGGTATGAAAGATGAGGAAACCACCCACTAAATAACTCAAGGTCATCTCCTTTACACCCCCAAGGATTTGAGTTATTAACATTGACCCACTAAAATTTATAATTATAGCAAGAATAGTCCAAAACTCCCCTTTAAAACTTACCCAGAAATTTGACCCAGACTGGGATTACGCAACCTGTGACGGTCCGTCATGCCTACGACGATCCGTCCTGCACTTCCGTCACGACGGACAGAGAATTGCTCTCAGTACCCAATTCTCAAGAGTTGGAAGTGTTCTGAAACGGAACCTCACAACGGTCCGTCATGTCTGTGACGGTCCGTCCTGCACTTCCGTCACGACGGACAGAGAATTGCTCTCAGTACCCAATTCTCAAGAGTTGAAGTGTTCTGAAACGGAACCTCACAACGGTCCGTCATATCTGTGACGGTCCGTCCTGCAGGTCCGTCACAGACTTCAGAGAATTGCTCTCAGTACCCAATTCTCAAGAGTTGAAGTGTTTTGAAACGGAACCTCACAACGGTCCGTCATGTCTGTGACGGTCCGTCCTGCAGGTCCGTCACAGAGTTCAGAGAGTCGATTTCAGCACTCAAATATAAGAATTCCAAGTGTTTGGAACGAGACACCCTCAACGGTCCGTCGTGCCCATGACGGTCCGTCGTTGGATACGTCGTCTCAGACAGTTTTCCAGAAATAAAATCTGCTGCTCAAAACGACTAAGCAGGTCGTTACAGAATGTTTGTTGATTAAGTAGACATGATCAAAACTTACGTAGTCTTAAGGATTATTTGGCTAATCTTGAAGAGGTCAAGTATGGACATTCTCTTCTTGATTTACTTAAGTAAGTCTTTTGATAACCTTTGTGAGGAGAATGTGATATTATATATATGTTATTGTATTAAGTGAGAATAATCTTATCCTAGGTAATCTAAAGGATCTCTTTAAGTGTGTGTGAGGGGATTGTATGGGCATTCGCTTCACAACTCACTCAAGTGAACATTAGAATCAGCTTTGGTAGGAGGATCTCATGTATTGTAAGTGTGTGTATTTCATTATAGATGGTCTTAAGAATCACGTAGGTGTGTCTAGAGAGGGTGTATGGGCGGTCTCTCTTTGTCTTACTTAAGTGACTCTTAGATAGCTTTTAGTGAGAGGATTGCAAGGTAGAAAATTTTTACTATGAAGTTGAAAAACTTCACTGTAACAGTTACCTAGTTCACTGTAATGCCATTAAAAAGTGATAAAATGTTTATGTGTTTCTAAGGTGTTAAATGTTGTTATTATGCTTATATTATGATGTTTAAATAAAAGATGAATATTTCCCATAAATGTCCGTTTTTATGATTTTATGCATTAAGTCATAATTAGTACATGTGTTTTTACTAATTCTATGCTTTTATCTATCTCTAAAGTTATTCATAGGTGAAGTGGTTTTGGGAGCAAACTTTGATTATAGGATCTTTCAAGCAAATTTGAAGTATGTCCTCATTTGACTTGAGGGCATAGATGTCTTTGATTTCTTTTGTTGAAGTATTGTGATAGACTTAGTAGTACTATATTGTCGATTGTATGGGCCGTGTCCCAAGTGTATTTATGAGTCTTAAATTTGATGACGTGAGACTTAGTATTTCCTATTGTTTTTATATGAAAGATATTTTTTAAAGACAATTCTAATGTTGTGAAGTTTTTTTATTCCGCACTACTTTTCATTTATGTATATGCGATGAATGATATGAAAGGCCTTGTACGAGAGCTCCAAGAGGTCAAGTACGCCGTGTTGCAATCTTAGAACACCCTAACTTCGTTCTTGACAACATCATAACCAAAGCAAGACCATCACTCATGAACCCCCATTAAGTCCACTTGTGCAATGACTAAGTACGGCCCCATAACATCACTCAATCAAGTAAACCTAGTAAGAACTATAAGCAATGCCCACTTTTCATACTATATCATTAAGAGTAAACATCATCATACTTTAACAATAGAGACCAACAACATGTTTATAAGTGAAACCAATACCACATAGTGTCATTAACATGTAATATCAACATATACATATCATTTACATTAATAAGCATATAAGCAGATAACTAGTGCAATGTATAGGTGGAGTCCCATACCCCTACCTAGACTAAGCTAAACCCCTTAGGTCATTCTAGTTAGAGTTCACTTTATTACTTCACTTTACCTTTTGGGAACATCTTGCCTTAACCGACATAGACCACATGAGCTAATATGGAATCCGGTGACATCGAACCATACCCCGAAAGAAGGTGGACTACTTGCCAATGTAGTACCAAAACATGAACATAGCATTATAGTATTCCTATGGGGGCAACATAGTTCAAGAACTAGGAGATGTAGTTGGGACCCTCTTTATGCTACATACATTATAGTCTCCAATTTCATGATTACATTAGTGATCCTACCTTCCCTACGTGGGAAGGGACACTCCTCACTTCTAGTTCACTCGGTGCTAAAATGGATTACTTTTGAAATGTCTTTCATTAATAATCATAACTTAGTTTAGGTCATAGTGTCTAGACCTTATATAATCATAATCATAGCTCAATAGGAATTTCATAAGTATGTCCTTTCAATACAATTCACACATGTGAGGTTAGCACATTTAGATAATCACATCATGATAGGGCACATAGGCAAGTCACCAGCATTCTTGTATAATTACATCTTAGCAATCAACTCACATGTCATAAATCAAGACATTCTAATTCAACATCATACCAAGCCTAATTAATCTTATCATAAGGTGTACTTCAATATAACTTCATCACTAAGCACAAGTAATCATAATTGAAGTAAAGGATTGAGATCACAAGACTTACCCCATCTCCTTCACAAGCCGTCATCCAAGGTTTTACCATCAACCATCAAATTCAACCCAGAAATGGGTGTAATATGATCACACAATAGTAATTTACACAATAGTGAAGTCAATTGAATCACTACACTCAATTCATCACTAGTTCATAGCTTAGGGCTTGGGAGTTAGGTCAAATTTATGATCTACTTCACTAACTAGGTTAATTTATCAAGAAATATCATAATTGAATAATAATACCTCATAACATAATCAAAATCATCTAAAGAAACCATAATCAAAGCAATTTAGAATATCAAATTCGTAATAAAAGAAAACCCACTTGAAACTCATCTTTTGAAATCAATTTGGAGGAACCCTTTGGAGAAAGGACTCCCAAAGGTGAAAGGAATCCTATATCTTTGTTAATTGATGAAGATTTATGGAGGAAACTTGACTTCTTTCTGCCCTAGAACCCACCTTGACCTTGGTCTTCTATGGAGTTTCTTTGGGAAAAAGAAAGTAGAGAGAAGGAAGAGCAATTGGGTTTTGGGAATTATGAGAGTTGGGTTAGTTGAATTAGCTTTGGGGCTTTATATAAGTCATTAACTAACTTAATTAGACCTCCCTTAACCCCTAACTAATTAACTAACCACCTAAACAATTAATTGGACTAATTAAAACATGGCAGCAAAACAGTGACCCTGACCTACGAGACCCCGACCTACGGGTCGTAGGTCACTCGACGGCCAGTGTCCCTTCTGTTCTGCACATCCGTCATTTTGGTCAGAGACATTCCAAAATGACCCCTTCACGAAAATGAATAAGTGATCATGTAAGTACCCCAAAATGATTTAGGGTGTCTAGAGCCAAACATGTTTGTCTTAAGGTACTAAGGTCCTAAAATGACTCATGATATGGTTTAGAGGCAGTGCGTAAAGTGTAAGGTGATTTGGAAGTCAAACATCAAGGGACGACCAAGACGTTCGACGACTAGTCACCTATGTGCCTCATGTGTCTATTCATGCTTACAATTGTATGTCATGATCCTATGAATTCACAAAATTATTTATAATTATTTTTAATGGTAGTATATGGAGTTTCGTGAATTTTGGAGGTCAAACATCTAAGACGTTCGAAAGTTAGCCCTTGAGACATTCATGTGTGTCTTGATGGGGCCTTGCATGTTTGGATGAGTTGCAAGTATTTGTTTTGGGTGAAACTTATGTGGGAGGTCTACAACTTGTCAAGATTTGTATTTACTTTGGGAACGTCCTTGTACGGCTTCTAAAGGGCCCTGCAAAAGGTCCCACAAGAAGGACCTAAGGTTGTCGAGGCACGGCCTTGGCAGTGTCAATCGACGAGCTCAATGCACGATCCATTGGTTGAATGACGCCCTGTATATGGGCAGGCGTCGACAGACACTTATCCTGGGAAAGGCTTGGCCACTTTACATCCTCAGACTCAATCGAAGGAGGGCACAGAACGGCCCGTCGATGGACCAACGCCCCGTCGATTAGGTCCGTCGATGGTGGCCTGCACCTGCTGCCTTGCGCACTATTTTATTAAGGGGTGAATGGGAAATTTACCCCACATCCTAAACTGACTCTAATTGATTAATTTACCTATTTTGGGGTGTATATAAGGGATCAATTGTGTGAACATCCCATTCCCAATCCCCTATACACGAATTGAACCTTTCTGTCCAAATATATTCTCCCTCGAAACCACCATTGTTGTAGAAGCTCAAGAACATCTTGTAGATTTTATTCTCATGGTTTATTCATCAAGTTTTAAAGGTTTTCATGAATATAAAGGTATGTTTCTCCTTCATCTCTTGTTATCCTTCCATCTAGAGAGTTAATATCAAAGTTTCAAAAGAGATGTCATGATCAAAGTTCTTCTTCTTCAATCTAGCCATGGGTTCTTTCTAAAAACATTTTAAATGGTTAAATCATGATGAATTTATGTTAATGTATTGGTTTGAACGTGATTTTAATACAATTTCATGATGAACCCATGTTCCTTCCCTAAATCGATTTAGTCCTTGCATGGGCATTGTGATCATGGCTTGTTAATGGTTGAATTGTGATTCTCTTACGTTGAATTTCTTATACCTACTGTTATTTACGTGAATTAATTATGAATTCATGATGAAGGATCCATGTGTATCAATGTATGAAGATTGGTACATGCCTAGTTTAGATGTTCATGATTCACTGTAACATTGGTCTTATAATGTATAAATTGGAATTCGATTATGTTAAACTACTTGTTAACCACTGCCTATCATGTATAAATATTATGAATCATATGTAATAGATCCAATGAGTATCAAGGCTTGAGGATTAGGTAGTATTGATTCATCTTCTCCTATCTTCTCTAAAGTGCTAATGTAGTTCCATCTATCTCAATTTCATGGTAATTGGTTCATGATGTTGTATAGGGTTAATTGTACTTTAGTTTCTGCCTATAATAGAGTATAATTATGAATTATGTGTTGGTATCCAATGTGGATTGATGCTTGAAGACTCGATCCCTAATTCCTCTCTATTGCAATTTCATGATGCTCACTGTAATCTTGACCTCTTGGCAAATTGTAGTAGGATTTCGTCTAAGCCATGGCATCTATAACTACTGCCTTTTTTATGTGTATTATTTATTAATTGTGAGCATGACTAATTGACAATCAAAGTGATAAAGAATTGATAAGATATCAACTTCCCTTCACATTCTACAAATTGATGATGTAGTGGACCTAGTATGATCTCAATCTTGTTATGATTAATGTATGATTTGTGGTTATGATAGCATACCTTTAGCTACTACCTTATATTTGAATTGTTGATGAAAGAATAGTAATGGTCAATGAATGACCAAAGTCTAAGGGATTGGTAAGGTTTGCCCCACTTTTCTACTTCTCTACTTCTTTATAGTAATGTTGATGAAGCCTTGTATGGCATTGTGTGGTATGGTCCACTTATGGTGGAGGTGTTTACTTTATTGTCATTATATATGTGTTGACCATGGCCTTTAAGGTAAACTGATGAATATATGAATATGTGCTTATGATGATACTATGTGAAGGTTATGCTTATTTCCTATTCTAGTTATGATTTAGGTTGAATGGCTATTGTATAAGCAATGGTATATCAATGTCAGGTTAAGTGTAGGTGCTGCCATTGATGAATTAAAATGGTTAATAATCCCTTACCTATGTACCCATAGGTGAATACATGAATAGCCAAAGCTAGGAGTCTTAAGTGTAATATGAAGTTGACTTGACTCCTATGCTAAATGTGTTGTGTGGTCTATATTTGAAAGTGTAATGTGGTATTAAAAGGGTGGCTACCTCAATGTGTGGTTGATGGCCATTATGTGATCATGTTGACCAATGTACACACACTCAAATATTATGCATGTTTGCAATGTAGTAAATGTTCATAGTGTCTAATGAAAGGTTGTTCTCATATTCAGTAATGTCTACTATTATGCATGCTAAGCTTGAGTCCATGTGTCTTATATGGTATAATGTGAAGTATGTGGTATGATGAAGTATGATTATACCTAGTGTCTAATTGTGTTTATATGAAAGCATGGTTCATATAGTTACACTCGTACACTTATGCATGAGTGAAATGATGTATGTCCATGTGTTGCAATTATGTTATGTGAAAGGTTTGTTCACATATAAGTTTTCACACACACATGTATGAAGATATAGTCAAGAGAGGGGCCTTGAAATGTGTATTCATATGTACCCTAAACTAGATGGTGCTTTACATATTCTATGTGCATGTGGAGGGATCCCTCACATAATTTAGGTTGATGAACTTTCATCTATGACCTATGAGATAAGCATATGAGGGGATGACTCTCCTAAACCTATGTTTTATAAAGTAAAGTTAATAAAGGTTTTTATTAAAGGGAAGTTAGCTTAGCACCGAGTGAACTTGAATATGAGTGTGTGTCCCTTCCCAATGTGGGAAGAAAGGTCTACCATAAATCTCATGAGGTGGATAACCACAATGCCTCAATTGGTATAAAGAGGGTTTCCATAAGTGAATAACTATAATGCCCCATTAGGCATAAAGAGGGTTTTCACATGTACCTCCAAGTTCCATAACTATGCTTGCCACATAGGATCTAGTAAGTCATATAACCTAATATGCTAGTTTGATATTGTCTTACCTTGGCAAGTAAGATGACCTCTTTTTGGTGTGAGGGGATGAAACCAAATTTCATGTTTAGCACCCATGGTCTTAGTGTCGGTTAAGGCTATAGTTTCCCTAAAGTAAAATGAACAATGGAAGTAAATTACTAGGATCCTCACTAGGATGACTTAAGGGAATTTACTTAGGATAGGTGGAAGTAATGAACCCATCTAGAGATTGCACAAGTAGCTCCTTAGGAAGTCCTAGGAAGGTGACCTATTGTGTATGATTATGGATATGTCTTTATGCATGTCTTTGTAGTAATTGTCTACTTGTGATGAAGATGTTCATGGTATGAGTCTATATGATGTGATATTATCCTTATATGCACTATGTTGGTCTAAATGACTATATAATAAAGGTATTGTATTGACATGAATAAAGTTGTCTTCACTTACTTGTTGATATATGAATTGGATGGTAAGGCTTGTGGTCTTATGATAGGTTTACTAAGTATGTGTGAGGTTATGGGGCTTCACATGTACATTGAACTAGGAGACTTAAAGTAGGATTATGAGTAAGGTCTTATAAAGATTTGATGTGAAGTGAAGTTAGTATATATGTAAATTGAATGTAGCTTACTGTAATTGTCCTATGGTATTGGTTTAAATATGTCTAAGTTGTACTATACTTCTATTATGGTATGTGTTGCCTTGTGTAGATGATATGTACGTTTCCTTGTGGCCTTAAGGTGATGCATTGCACAAATTATCACTAGAGGGTTACTTGGGAGGTTAATGAATAAAAGGGAAGATATTTCACTGTTAAGGGAAAACTAGTTCACTGTAATGTGACTTGAAAATGTTATAAATTCTAGGTGTGATCTTATGAAATGTTTGGCCATTTAATATGCTTGTATGAAGTATGTGAATGATATAAAATTCTATTGTATAAAGGTTTTATGAAGATTTACTCAAAAAGGCATGAAGTATGATTTCAAGAAAATGTCCCTTTTAAATGCATATTTTTGCATGGTTGTCATACTTAGTGCATTCTTGTACTAATACCATTCTTCTCTACTTTTTAAACAAAGTGTAGGTTATGGATCCTTAATGGATGTCTTGAATAATGAAGATCTTGATAGATGATTTCCAAGCTCAATGAAAGGAATCCTTAAGTTCAAGGATCTCCTACTTATGTATTTACTGTAAAGTGTTTAGATATTGTATAGTTATGTACTATGTCTTAAGGGACGTGTCCGTAATGTACTCTAAGGTTGATTGAGTCTAATATGTCAAAGAGACTTAAGGTGTAGTATGTAATATGATATTTTATATATATATGAAGTATTGTTTCTAGCATATGATGTGCTATGAAAAGTTTTAAATTTCCCGCTAAATTTGCTATGTCAATGCTATGAATGATAACTATGGGCTTGTATAAGACATCTGAGAGGTCAAGTATGCCATGTTACTTCTAGGGGGTGCTCCCGGGATGTGACAGATCATCGACAGTGGCATTCTATACCCCGTCGATTGGACCACACCTCGTCGCCTGCAAGTCGCCGATGGCTACTGTCTCAAGACATCTTTTCGCCACAATGCAATTTGGTTCTTGAGAAGTCATACATAGACGTTTCGACTCTAAACAAAGTTTAATACATGTTAGACACAATACTACCGAGTTCCATTGAATTCCGACTTCTAAAACCTTCTCAAATAGTCTAAGTCACACTAGCACCTCTTGAACTAGTTTCTGGACGTCATGGACGTTTCTTTACGATTTGATTCTAAAACTTCATATATGACTTAAATACATTATATTTGACCTTAAAACAGTGTTACCCTCTTAGACTCTCATGTTAGGCACTAGATTATGCTTTAGACTTTCGGAGTATTACAAAAATTGTCCGATTTATTTATCTAGCCATTGGTTCTTCCATTAATCATTTTGAATCAATGTATTATGATTGAATTGATGTTAATTTGATGATTTTTGACTAAAAAAACTATGAACCCATGCAAACCAATCAGTCCTAGTTTTGACTATTTTATGGGTGATTTGATCATGTCTCAATGGTATTGATTTCTTTGTAGTTTGATCTAGGGTATTGAATTATGAAAGAAAAATTGTTAGAATTGTATGTAGGCTGTCATAAATTGATGAATTCATATTGTATTATCTTGATTCATTGTACACTGTGATTATTGGATTTAATTGGTGACTATGGCTTGTCACAGCCGGATTCTGGAATCTGAATACGACCGGCGTCGTTAACCTCTCAGAGGTAGTAGACAAGCCTCTTCTCATCAAAATCATAAAGTTAAATTTGCGGAAAATTTAAAACTTTAATGCCTATCGAAGTATACATAGACTTTATATAGTACTGCATAAGAGTGATATTCTAATAGCTCAAACTAAACAACCATCTATTAAAGATTAAACAATTGAAATAAATGATCGTAATAATAATAATAGTTTGCCAATTGGCCTTATTACAAACGCTTCAACAAATACTTTAAAGGAAACACTAGGGACAATAGTCACTAGCTATATCTAATGTACTAAGCTAGAATAATAAAGTGTAGCATCCTCGAACTCGAGAGGACCTACAAAAGTCTGGATATAGCTAATCCAAACCGCTTCGTCGAACTTCAACCTTCTTGAGAACCTGCGCCTATAAAAATAGTAATAATATATAGGGTTAGTACACACTTGTACTAAGTATGGGTGTATGAAAATAAACACATAAGGACTATGCATGAAAAAGGAAAGCTCTTCCTAAAGCAACATGTCGTTTCTGGAAAGTTAATTCACTTTACTTTCTTAAATCGTTACTTGTGATTTATGATATGAATATGACACGTTCTCATGCAATTAAGGCACACAACTCGTTTTCTATATAAACATAAGACCTTGGAATCATGAACATAATTTTTGAACCACTTAAACAAATGTTTATTAATTTGCTCCTTAGATCGAGAGTTGCCCTTCCCATACTTAGATTATTTTTCTGTCTTTTCTTCTTTCTAGCGTGTAGTTCAATGATATCCTTGATCTTATGTTTTACTTACAAGTGCAATGATTCATTGTAGTCCCATACCTACAATGAATCAGGTATGTAACTTACAAGACTAAGAAAATGATTTCGCTACATTACTTACAAGTTAGATTTCTTTAACTCATGTTGAATGTGGATAACTATATTATAAGCCAATCTTTATTGGATATGCCCATTAATTGGTTGTTAACCTAATGTAATAATCTTTGGGGCATAATCAATACTCTATTATTGGCTCAGACCACTAACTTGTTGTTCTTATCAAACACTAGTGATTGATGTTCTTTAAGCTCTTACTTTACTTAGTTCACTATGAACTTATGATTCTACTTCTTTGCACTTTTGTTGACTTTGAACATGCTACTTTATACTTTCTTGCTCTCTTAAAGAATTCTCTTAGAATTAATGGAAGTAGATCATGCGAGCTAACATGAAATCCAGTGTCTCCCCCACACCGAAATGAGGTGATCCAACGGTTAAGGTGAACCAAGTTCTGTCTCTCCCCCACACCCCAAAGGGGGGTTCAACGGCTAACGTGATACTGTGTTTGTACCGTCCTCACATTCAAAAGGAGGGTTCACGGCTGAAGTGAACCGGATACTTTCCTGAGCTATAACTGACATATATCATATGAGCTAAACATGAAATCCGGTGTCTTCCCAACACCAAAAGGAGGTTGAATCACCGGCCAAAGTGAAACCTACTGCTAGCCTTCTTAGGCCAGTACCCCTATGCTGGCGAAACATAGTTTGAAGACTAGGAGACATATGGAGACCCTGGTCCACCTGGGTGGTGATGTCATCTCTTGAGGCTTACATATGCTAGCACAATCTCATTGCTAGTCTATCGGTGCTAAGCTCAGATTTATTTTACTTTATTATCTTCTTAGAGTTGACTCAAACATTATGGAAGCTTGCTTCTAGTTATGAGGTTTACTTAACTCTATGGATGACTGGTCATCCCTCTCTTTACTTAATGAATATGATCTTAAGTCTTTATATTATCATCATGGTGCGAGTGAGACTTGTCTCACGGACTCTAGAACCCTCTTATGTGAGTATTTTTGACCTAAGGATTAGGTGTATTTGAGACTTGTCTCACTTCTTTTAACACTCTATATTAGGTAAATTTCATAACTTAAACTTTTACTTATTTCATTGCTCACCTTAACTTGTTCACGTTAATTGTTAGTCTTGTATCATTCTTTATTATAATTATAACTTTATATACAATGCTATTACGTTCATAAGTTCGTGTGGATAGGGTATGTTGGGACTTATCCCATTGATTGGCATACCCTATGTTATGAGTTTATTGAGTTAAGATTGGTATGACTTCACACATTTTGGGAGATAATCTTATCAAGCCAATTTGTTGGCATAAATCAAACGATGATATTATTACTAGCCAATTCAATCATTCATCAATACATTATATTAATCTAACATGTTAAACAAGCCAACTTTTAACCTTTGATTAACATATAAAACAATTCAATGAACAACTAAAAATTTCATCTTCTCGAACACAAGTACGCATTATTGTCACATCCCGAAACCACACCCTAGAAATTAGGGTGCATTCTTGGATTGCGACCGGCGTATTCAACCTCTCGGAAGTCTTATACAAGCCTCTCATATCATTCATATCATATACATAATGAAAAGTAGTGCGGAAATAAAACTTTTCATAAAAATAATATAGAAATCTTTAAACTCTTTCATATATGTAGAAATAGGAAAACACTAAGTCTCGATCATCATCATAAGAAACGATAATACTTGGGAAATGGCCCATACGAATTTCAAATATATTACTAATAGTCTATTACAAACTTCATAAAAGAAACATAAAAAGACATATATGCCCTCGAGTCAAATGAGGACATACTTCCACTTCTCTTGAACGATCTTCTAAGTCCAAGTCTTCTTCCACAAGCTCTTCACCTACCAAGAACTATAGATAGAAAATAAAGAATGGAATTAGTACAACCACATGTACTAAGTATGGCATTATGCATAAAAATCATGAAAATGGACTTTATTGGAAATATGATTCTTTTCATTTTATAAATCATAATTTAATCATAATAACAACATTTAGCAACTTAGAAACACATAAGGAAACATTTAACAAAAAATGACATTTTCGGAGAACACTTTCCAGTGAACTCAAATCACTGTACAGTGAATTCCTACACTGTTACAGTGAATCACTTTACCTCCCATTAACAAACTTCTAGCGTGTAATTCCCTCACTAAAACCTATCCTAAGATTCACTTATGTCACACAAAGAGACACCGCCTATGCACCCTCTCTATATGTGCCTAAACGATCATCAAGATTACTCATAATGAGACATATACACACATACAAAGCATCTTAAACATCAAGGTAAGATTCTTCTACCAAATGTGACTCTGAGTCTCACTTGAGTGAGTTGTGAAGCAACCGCCCATACAATCTCTTACACACACACTCAAGAGATCCAATAAACTCCCTAGGATAGAATCATTCTCACTAAACACACCAACGCATAGATGATATGACATTGTCCTTTCAAAGGCTATCAAAAAGACCTACTTAAGTAAATCAAGAAGATAACCTCCATGATTGACCTCTTCAAGATTACCTAAATAGTCCTTGATACTACCTAAGGCTTAGATCATGTCTACAACACCAAACATCTTCCCTAACTAGAGCCATACTCAACACTTCCAAAGATAAGACATAAGGAGATCATCCCATATGCCCTCTTCACACTTTAGCTAAGGAGTCTTTAAGTTACTTTAAATTAGGTACTTATTCATTTACATACTTTCTAACATAAGTCATTAGTTTATTATTTCATTTAGAAGACATACATCAAATAAAGGACATTCAAATAATGGTCTTAGACAAGACCTAGGAACTCCAAATAACACCATCAAAGTCTATTGTGCAATGTGTAATAGCGTCCCATACCACCACCTAAACCTCATAAACTTCTCTAATGCTAATAGGTATTCCATATGATGAGAATATACAATAAACGACATTGACCATGGTAGCAAAGCATGGAATCCGAAGTTCTATCCTACTTCGGTGAGGTGTTCTACTTGCCAATGCTAGAACATAAAGATCCCATGTAGGCACATGGTTTAAGAATATGAAGGGTGTGATTTGTATTCTACTCTAATAATTAACTAGAACTACTTCCCTTTACCATACTCCCTCGGTGCTAGCCTTAGTTCTCATAGATCAATTTACATTAAGGTTCATACAAATGGGTCCCATATCATGTTCATGACCCAATTACATTTACCCTACCATAGCAAGGTCCATTTGGGCTATCTCACTATGTAGACAAGAAGCTCATCATGACTTTCCTAAGGTATGATATGTTGCCATTCCATACGATCAACCTTAAGTCAATCACTCATTACATGAAGGATACCATTACGGCTTACTACTTCACAATTCATAACCTTACCACTTGGTTCAAGGTTCCACATAAATGACCCTTTTATCATCATTCAAGGTCTCACCTATATTCATTTATTAAAGACTAAGAACCCTTTAGGTTCCTAAGTCAAAACATCACATATTAACATAAGCATCAAGTAAGGGACACAAGTCTACCTAAACAAGACACAACATACTTCCATTTATCACATATAGCCTATCTTCCTTTAGACTCTTAGGAATGACCCTTAAACTTATCAAGTCAACATATTCATTACCTTAACATCATCAATTTAACCATTTTAGACTCATCTAACCAATTTAGGAATAACCATGTATGAACTCTAACACTACACAATAACACATAGTCAAAGCACAACATGATTAACTAGATAGTAGCAATAGTCTAGCACATACTTCCACATATAGATAGATATGATTATACATCATCAAATCAACTACACAAATATCCATATAAGTTTAGGTAGTGCCGACAAGGCCATGATTATCAATATAGTAGAAAGTAACGCCGACAAGGCCACATCAACTCACATAGCACCGCCACCAAAGGTGGACCAAACCAATCATAACCTAATTGAAGTATAATTAACATTGAAAAATAATAAATATGGCAGCGTACCACCACTTCATCATCAACACTTCAAGCCAATACCAAATCACCCAATTCAACATCATAAGGCCCTTAGTCATGGCCATGAACACCAATTCAATACACAATTATAGAAATTAATGAAATCTAAACCAATTCGATATAGATTCAACAATCTAATATCAATTCTACAACAATTGAATATAATTCTTACATCAACAGAAAGCCCATAAGAAACTACACATGAATTCATCAACATTAAGCCAATATCAAGTAACCCATAATTTAGTCAAAATCTTAGGTTCATCAATTTCATGGGTTCATAGGGAATTTAGGTTAAAATCATCAATACAACATCAATCAAATCCATAATAGATGTTTGAAAACCATTAATGCAAGAACCCATGGTAGAATCATGAAATTGGACAATTCCTCTTTGAAAATTTTGAAAACATCTTTGAAAGTTGGGCTACTTGATGAAACGAGTTTCAAGGATAAAAATCCATACCTCAATGAATCTAATTCTTCACTTTGATGAAGAATCTCCACTCAAAACGTCACACCAAGCTCTTCCTTGATTTTGGACTTCAATGGAGTCTTTGGGATTTCTTAAGGGATTTTGGAGTTTTGATTTTAGAAGAATGAATTATTCTAAGTGTTAAAAACTTATATACACATTTAAAATACCCAATATACCCTTAATAAACCGCCAATACTCTTATTGGGAAGTGGGGTGAATTTACCAATTCATCCCTAACTTGGTAGCAAACCTGCGCAGGAAACATACTTCACCAACGGTTGGCAGTAGACGGACCATTTGTCCACAAACGGACCGTCCTGTCCTTCCGTTGGTTGGGTCAGAGATTTGACAATGTACTCTTGTCACCCAAGGACAAGTCCCCATCGACGACACCCATCGACGGGCCGTCGATTGGCCCACGAGCCATCGATGCCACCGTCTTTTTGGTCCTGCATGGGACAGCCTTGTCAACCAGCTTGGGTTCTTCCTAAAGGACCCTTAGATGGTTCATGGGGATAAAATCCAGGACGTTCGCAACCCAAATATGATAGTCTATGAGTTTACCACCTCTCACATAAATTTCATCCAAAACGAACACATAAAACTAGACGAAACATGCCTAAACAAACAAGGTCATTTCAAAGCATATCTTTCGAATTTCATGAACGTTCTTGGACGTTTGACCTCCAAACTTCACGAAACTTGACACATTGACTATATATGCTATAATAACTTATATAAGGACCTTACAACCTCATGAATCACACATAAACATATAAAACCACATATGAGGCATTTAGGTGACTTAGTTGTCGAACGTCTTAGTCATCCCTTGACGTTTGACTTCCAATGCACCTAATACTTTAGCTACTGCCTCCAAAACATATTATAAACCACATTAGGACCTTATACCACAATTAACAACATGTTAGGTTCTACATAACCTAAGTCATTTTCGAGGTCTTAAAATTATAACATTCAACGTTCATGTAAATAACACCCTAAGTATGCGGATCTAACATGTAGGTTTTCATTCGACATATAAGTCACTAAAACATACACATAATGATAAGTTAACACCACATACAAACAACAATGCATCGATAATTACACTATAGATACTACAAGAATCGGAAATCGGGAGAACTAGGGAGGTGAACATGCGATTCGTTGGGAACAACCCTAGTTTTGATATTTTTGAAGTAAAAACGTTTGAAAGGCCTCTTGGAGAAAGAATTTCAGGAGATAAAAACCATACCTTATTGTAGAATTAAATCTACGAAGATCACCTTGCACTTTGCACGAAGATCTTGAAGAACTTGCTTGAAATCATCTAGGGTTTCTAATGTTTTTCTCTTGTTTTTTAGTTCCAGCATTTTTATGATGAATAACGAGTCTAAGTCTTTAAGAACTGAATGTTAATTAATTCAAATTTTACTATATAACCTAATTAAGTTAGACCAATTAGCTAATTACAAAAATTCCCTTTCTAACTTGACTAGAATTAGAAGAACACTTTGACTTAACCGAAATCTGGAATTTTCTTAGTGGTTTAAGTTTTGACCAATTAAATTAATTAATTAAGTTGCGAAATTAATTAATTATGTAACCTAGGGTAATTAATAAAGTACCCCTAAGTTGTTAGGACCATAACCAACCCTTTGGATCATCCTAGGTTAGGTACTAGGTTGTCTCTTTCTTGACTTAACCAAAATCTGGAAATTGCTTAGTGGTTTCGGTTTTGTCCATTTAAATTAATTAATTAAGTTGATAAATTAATTAATTAAGTAACCTTGCGTAATTACTAAAGTACCCCTAAGTTGTTAGGACCATAACCAACCATTTGGACCATCCTAGGTTAGGTACTAGGTTGTCTCTTACTTGACTTAACCGAAATCTGGAAATTGCTTAGTGATTTCGGTTTTGTCCATTTAAATTAATTAATTAAGTAGCTAAATTAATTAATTAAGTAACCTAGGGTAATTACTAAAGTAACCCTAAGTTGTTAGGACCATAACCAACCCTTTGGACCATCCTAGGTTAGGTACTAGGTTGTCTCTTAGTTAGTTACACGGTTTGGTGTCACCCGGTTTGGTCTTAGGTTGTCGGGTCCCTTGGTTAGCTATTTTTTGTTTGTCCTATGTTATTTAGTTAGGTAGGTAAGCTAGTTAGGGTTTAGGACTTGTTATGGAGCTTGGACCCATGTGGGTGGACCCGAACGCGCGCCTGCCCCCAACCACTCTAACCAAATCGGTTAGCTTGTCCCTTGGACGATTTCACATGTGCTTGCACATGTGTTGCGTGCACTTTCCTAACTAACTATTCTAGAAGGTTCATTTTGAATGTTTACTTATTGTCCCAAGGATCCTCACTATGTCCTTGGGCACTGCTTAATCTACATGATTATTTTAAATGGTTATTTGCTATGGTACTAGGCTTGACACTTGGATGCCTAGTACCTAATGTGTTGAGCTGAGAATCAATATGTGTAATTAAAATGGCACTATTAATTTTAGCTTAGGGTCTTCATTGCAGGTACAATTCTTGTACAAGCTTCAATTATATTATGCTTACTTGGGTATATATAGAAATTGGCTAACATCCCTTAGCCAATTTTCTACACTATGCCCAATATTTCTCAATATTAGGCATTGGGATGCCTATGTACCCCCAATACGCATTCTTCAAAACCCTAATAGGCTCCTTACTAGACCTGTAATTTTCTTGAATGTTACATGGCTATTGGTAAGAGCCTTTGTGGATTGAATTGGTTGAATTTGCTATGGATTGGAGATATTGTGATTGGATTGGTGGTATGTAGATATAACATTCTCAATAATGTGTAGTCTAGGTATTTTTATTATGATGATTTTTATGGTCCACTTATGGTGGCAGTGCTTATGTGGTATACTTGTGAATAATGTGGCCTCGTCGACATTACTTTATTTATGGTGAAACAATGTGGCCTCGTCGACATTACTTTATTAATTATGATATTACCATGTTATAACCTGAATATGTGAATATTGTGAAAGTCTATATGGTTATGTGTATATTTGAAGTCAAAGTATGTGTTCTTTTAAGTGTTTATATGTGATCATGATAGGCTATAGTGACGCCTTATATGTGTATACTTGATATTCAAGTGTGAATCTTCTTAGTAAACTATAAACGTTATGATGTGTTATGTGGTTGATTCCATAGAAGTTGTAGGGTTACTTGTAGTATGCTTAAGTTGACCCTATATGCTACTTGAATTATAATGTACATGTGATAAGATTATGATATGTGTGTCTTGTTTTAGTAGACCTTTGTCCCTTAATTTGTACATGAACAATGTGAATATTAATCCTTCACTTAGTAGGCTAAAGCACCTTTGTCATGTATTAATATATATATGATTGAAATGTGACCTTGAACATAGTTAAGAAGTCCATTTATGTGGAACCATCACCCTAGATAGAAGGCTATGATATACTTGAAGTTTAAAGCCGTAATAGTATCCTTCATTGTGTGAATGATGTACTTAGGGATTGGTTGATTGGAACGACATGAAATCATCCTTAATAAAGTCATTTAGCTTTCCTATTTTACCATAGTGTATCACCCTAGTGGACCCCTTTGGTAAGGTGAATATTATTTGATTATGACTTATATATGGTACCTCTTCATATGATCCTTTATTGAATTACTCTATGAGAAGAAAGGCTAGAATCGAGTGAGTATGCTTGGGAAGTAGCTCTATTTAAGATGAGATTAGAGTACAAAGAAAACCTGGACATTCTTTAACCATGTGCCTACATTGGATGTTTCCTAGTTCTACCATTGGCAAGTAGAACACCTTGTATCGTAGTAGGGAAGACTCCGGATTCCATTCCTAGCTATTAAGTTCTATGTCAGTTATTGTCTATTATCATCATGTGAGATACATTCTAGTGTTAGATAAGTTCTATCAAGTTTAGGTAGTAGAATGGGACACTATCTACACATTGCATGAGTAAGCTTTGTAGATGTTGGAATGTAGGCTCCCTAGGTATTCTCCAAGACCATTATGTGAATGTACTTAAGTTTTGAAAGTCCATTAAATGGCTTAATGAACATAGTGACTTATGTTAAATGTATGTTACTGGAAAGGACTTATCTAGAGTAGCTTTAAGGATTCTTAGGTAGGCTTGGAGAGGGTGTTTGGGCGTTCTCTTCATGTCTTACTTAGGTGAGTCTTAGAGTAATCCTAGTTAGGGAGTTAAATGTATGAAATGGGAATAATCTTATCTTAGGTAATCTAAAGGATCACCTTGGTTTGTGTGGAAGTACTATATGGGTGGCCGCTTCATAACTCACTCAAGTGAGCTTTAGAACAACCTTTGGTAGGAGGGCCTCATGTTTATGTGATTTCAAGTGATCTTGATATTATATTGTATAATGTGACTATATGTGCTTATGTTGGCTTGTAAGTGACTATTATGTTTGTTTTATGAAGTTTTCTACAAAAAGAGCATGTTTTACACAAATGTTCTTTTAGCATGATTTTATTGCATTATACCATACTTAGTGCATTCTAATTTACTAATTCCATATATTTTATCTTACCTCTAATGGTGTAGGTGGATTTTGAGGGGATTCTTGAAGTGGAATCTTGGATTAGTATTCATTCATGCAAAGTGCGATATTTCTTTAATAGATTCGAGGAAATCATTATGTTTATTTTTTCTTATTGAAAGTATTGTGATAAACTTAGATATTTCTATATGTTGAAGTGTGGGTCATGTCCTAAGATATTTGTGTGTCTAAGATGGCGACTATGAGAGTTAGGCTTTCCTTATGATTTTCCATAAAAGAGATGTTTTGAAGTATTATTATTTATTGTGAAAAGTTTTAATTCCGCACTACTTTTCATGCATGTATGCAATGAATGATGTTGAAGGGCTTGTACAAGACCTCCGAGAGGTCAAGTACGTCGTGCCACAATTTGAGAATACCATATCTTCTAGGGTATACTCTTGTGTCGTGACAAAGTTTGTATCAGAGGATAAGTATCATTAAAGCCACATCTAGTAGAGTCTTGTTTATCGTGTGAGTCACGACACATATATTAGCGAGAGACTATAGGAGGATAGAGTTTCCATTTCTTCATCAATATTGTGTTGTGCCGATATAGTTGAGGTTATAATATCTTCTCTTGTGATTATAGGAGATGAATACAAAAAGAATGGCCCCAAGAAGGTCGGAATAAAAGGAAGTACATGAGGATATTCCCCAAGGTGGAGTGGATCCACAAGGATTTCAAGTTACCAAGGTGTATAAGTCCCACCACAAGGTGATCAAGTCCCTATTGGAGGTGAATGTAAGAAGGTTCTGGTGGTTCCCCCAGACATAACTAATGGGGATATTAGAGAGGCGCTACTTTCTCTAGACCGAGCCTTGACAACTCATGTGAATAGGGGTATTGAACATAGGGTGAATGTTATGGGGAGTAGTATGACCTCTAGGTTGAGGGACTTTGTGAGAATGAATCCTCCTATCTTTCTTGGCTAAGGTTGGAGAATATACCCAAGAGTTTCTTGATGGTGTGTATAAGGTGTTGAGTGTTATGGGGGTGACTTCAAGGGAGAAGGCGGAGTTGGCCTCATACCAATTGAGCGATGTTTCTCAACTGTGGTACTCTGAATGGAAAGACAATAGGGACGTTGAGTGGGGTCCTATTAAGTGGAAGGAGTTTAAGGAGGCTTACTTAGGAAAGTACTATTCCCGTGAGAGGAGGGCGGTGAAGGTTGACGAGTTCATTAACCTTAGTCAAGGGAACATGAGTGTTGAAGAGTTTTCTTTGAAGTTCACCTTGTTGTCTAGGTATGCTCTATCGTTGGTGTCTAACCCTAGGGATGAGATGAGTAGATTTGTGACCGGTGTTGCCGACCTTGTGAAACAAGATTATCGTACGTCCATACTCCACAATGACATGTAATTATCTATACTTATGGTGTATGCTCAATCCATTGAGGAGTCAATACTTAGTAGGATTTCAAGGAATTTTAAGAGGGGTATATCCGATGAGCAAAACCAACCTAGGTTTAAGAAAGGGCTCCAAACCATGATGGACCTAGTGCTCCTAAGGTCAAGGTTGAAGGGGGTAGTAGTTCTCAAGGTGTTAAGACTATTTTCTCTACTTGTGGGAAGAATCACTTTGTGAAGTGTCTAGTTGGTACTGGAAGTTTATTTGGTTCTGGTAAGGATTGTCATAAGGTGAGGGATTGTCCTACTATTTCAGCTAGAGGAATAGAGACCAACCAACCTACTCCAAATGTTCCAGAAGGTGGTGATCCAAAGAGGAATTACTTCTATGGTCTTCAAGCTGAGGGAGCAAATTCGGGTAATGATGCCGGTAACTTATAGTTTTATCTCTTCTGTAGTAATGGGTTCTATCTAAGGATAAGGGGTGGGGGGAGTATGGTGAGTAGGGGAGTTGTGATTTTTTGTCTCTTCTCTTCTATTCAATTCAAGCTTGAGAGATAGAAAGTCATAGAAGCATGTTGCATGTTGCATAGTGTTTAGGAGTCTAGTTGAAATTGAATTTCATTAATACCTTGCATGGTGCATTTTATGAAGTTACTTTTATGTTGTAAAATGATTTTATATGGTTTTGTCTCTCATCTTGTCATGCTTCAAGAAAAAATTGCATAAAAGTTACATTTTTGAATAATTAAGAATATTTCAGTGTAAGGTTTTGGTGTTCACTGTAAAGATTTTGGAAAGTTGGCTAAATTGTGTTTTTATTGTAAATGGTTGCAGTGTGTATAGAAATTATTTATATGTGCATGATAATTAATGAAGAAGGAATTCTTCCTATTTGAAATGAAGAATGTGAGTCTTATTGCATGATGAGTTGTAGAAGTAGTTTCTATCTTCTTGTTGTGTTTTAAGTCTCTTGATTGTGTGGAAATTTGTGTTCCTCGTAATTGTATATTGTATATTGTGTGGTATGGTTATATGCTGCTAGTCTTGAGTTTCGTATCTCTTGAAAGTGCTTAAAATGAAGTGAGCCTTAGAACAACCTTGGGTAGGAGGGTCTCATGTTTATGTGATTTGAAGTGATCTTGATGTTATATTGTATAATGTGACTGTATGTGATTATGTTGGCTAGTAAGTGACTATTATTGCATTTTTCTGAAGTTTTCTACAAAAAGAGCATGTTTTTGACAAATGTCCGTTTATATTGATTTTATTGCGTTACACCATACTTAGTGCATTCTAATGTACTAATTCCATATATTTTATCTTATTTCTAAGGTGTAGGTGGCATTTGGGAGGATTCTTGAAGTGGATGCTTTGATTAGTTCATTCAAGCAAAGTGGGGTATGTCCTTAATAGATTCGAGGACATCATTATGTTTAGTTTTTCTTATTGAAATTATTGTAATAGACATAGATATTTCTATATGTTGAAGTATGGGTCGTGTCCCAAGATATTCGTGTGTCTAAGATGGCGACTTTGACACTTACCCTTTCCTTATGATTTTCTATAAAAGAGATGATTTGAAGTATTATTATTTCGTGTGAAAAGTTTTAATTCTGCACTACTTTTCATACATATATGCAATGAATGATGTCAAAGGGCTTGTACAAGAGCTCCAAGAGGTCAAGTACGCCATAGTGAAAGACATAGTGAAAGATATTCATATGTTGGCTCAATTGAGTGTTCGGTTGAAAGAATTCCCAAATGATGGTTTTATGGTTTATAATAACTTCGAGTCGCCTTTAGTAGTTGAGGTGCAATCTAAGCAACATCTTGACCCATTATTGATGGAGTTGAAGATATCTGTACTTAGCAAGTTCAATGAGTCATTCTCCCTATGAGGGGATGGTGTGCTTAGGAACCAAGGTAAGTTGTGTGTACCAGATTTTGACGATTTGAGGGGAGAGGTTTTGGAAGAAGCTCATGTCTCCCAATATACTATTCATCTAGGTGCTACCAAAATGTATCGTGACCTTCGAGAGGTATATTCGTGGGATGGTTTGAAAAAGGACATGACGGAGTTTGTTTCCAATTGTCCATATAGCATATAAGTTAAAGACGAGCGTCTAAAGCCTAGTGGTTAATCCAAGAAATGGGTGTTCCTACTTGGAAGTGGGAAGAAATCAATATGGAATTTGTTGTTCGGTTACTTCGAACCCGGAGGCATAATGACTCAATTTGGGTTATTGTTGATAGGTTCAAAAAAATCAGCTCACGTTATCCCCGTTAAGTCTACTTATTCGGCGGAGGATTATCCATGAATAAACATTGATGAGATTGTGAGCCTTCATGGTATACCTTTGTCAATCATATCATATTGAGGTGCTCAATTCACTTCGCATTCTTGGAGCTCTTTTCAAAAAGAGTTGGGTACTCAAGTGAAGCTTAGCACCGCTTTCATTCCCAATGGATGGTCAAGCTTGGTGAACTATTCAAACCCTAAAAGATATATTAAGAGATTGTGTGATAGATTTTAAAGGTAATTGGGATAATCACCTACCGTTTATTGAGTTCTCCTATAATAATAGCTACCATTGGAGTATTTCCATGGCCCCTTTTGAGGAACTCTACGGTAGGCGATGTAGTTATCTGGTTGGGTGGTTTGAGGTAGTGAGTCTTCACTCCTTGGTACTGAAATAATGTATGACCTTTGGAGAAAGTTTGGGGGATAAGGGATAGGTTGAAAACATCAAATAGTAGGCAAAATTCCTATGCCCACAATAGAAGAAGAGATATTGAATTCGAAGTAGGTGATATGGTGTACTTGAAGATTTCACCTATGACAGGGGTGATGAGATGAAATTAAGTCCTCGTTATGTGGGTCCGCGTGAGGTGTTGCAACAGGTCAGAAAGGTTTCATATGAGTTCGGACTACCTAGTGAACTAGCTTTGGTTCATTCGGTATTGCATTTCTCCATGCTAAAGAAGTGTATTGGTGATCCCGTATCCATTCTTCCTATTGAAGGGTTAGGTGTGGATGAGAGCCTTTCACATGAAGAGGTTCCGGTGGAAATTCTACATCGCCATGTAAAGAAGTTGAGGAACAAAGAGGTGGACTCCATAAAAGTCCTATGGAGAAACCACCCAATTAAGGGAGCAACATGGGAGCCCGAGGCCGACATGAAGTCTCGTTATCCTAATATATTTACTCAAAATTCTAGCCAAAGTTGAGGTTAATAATAATCCTCAAAAAATAACGAATAAATTAAAATTTGGCTTGTTTTGCTAAAATATGGATATTTATGCTAAAGGTTCATGCTAAATGAGTTTCATGTGAAAATGCTCTTTTGCTGAATTTGTACTTATTTGTGTTTTGTGTATTGTTGCCTTCATTGAAAAGTATTGAGCGTGTTAATGTATTTTGAAATAAGGTTGGCATAAGTGACTTGGTGATCATGTTGAGCTCATTTTGATATTGAGAAGGTAGTTCGTCATGTTGTGATGTTGAGCTCTTATATGTGGGAAATTGTGAATTTAGTTTCTAAGTGGAAATTCCATGTTGGTATTTTGACTTGAGTAGTAACTCATGTTATTATATAATGTTGGTTGGTCTGCTAGTATTGAGTCTCCTACTTTTCCCCTACAAAAGATTTTTGTGTCATTCGAGGATGAATGTTCCTAAGGGGGGAGGGGGATAATGTAATACTCAGGAAGTCCAAGACCTAATACAGAGCTTCATATGAAGAACTACTAAGACTTAGAACACTGTTTATAGGCCTAAAATAATTTATTTGTAACATTTAGGAAGTGTTAGAGTCAAAATGTTACGAAACGCCCATGAGGTCCGGTGATTTGTGAAATGGGCACTAGTGTGTCTTAGCATGTTTCATGGGGTTTTAAGAGTCGGAATTCAATGAAAATTGGTAGAAAGGTGTTAAAATAGTATTACATGGTTTTTAGGTTCGAAACGTCTAGATACGACTCCCCAAGGACCACCCTAAGGGTCCGTGGAGAGGGCTCTTCCATTTGACCCAAAACTGTCACATTGACAGTAGGCAAACGACGAGTCATCGATGGGTCAACGGACCGTAAATGGTGGTCATTGGACAACACTTAGATTTCTCCAAAGAGGGTCCATAAACACAGTCTTTGTCGCAAATGACTCTTGAACAGTATGGTGCCATCTATGGACCTACGAACCGTAGATCGAGGTCTCATAGGTTAGGGTTTGTTTTACTATCAAGAATTTTAGTTAGTGACTTAATTAGTTAGTTGGTTAGTTAATTAATAAAGAGTTAGGGGAATGTTAATTAAGTTAGTTAAGTTACTATATAAGGCCTAAACCTAATTAAACTAACCCAACACCCCACAATTCACAAACTCAAATCTCTCCATCTTCTCTCTACTTTCTCTCTCTTTCCCCAAAGAACACCATTGAAGACAAGGCTCAAGGTCATTAGGGCTGCAATTTTTCAACTTTATCTCCATAAATCTTCAATGATTGTTAAGGTATGGGAACTCTTCACTCTTGGGAAGTCTTTCCCGAAGAGGCTCCTTCAAATTGATTTCAAAAGATGTCAAAAACATGGGTTTCTTTCCAATTTTGGGATTCGCCTTTCAATTGGATTTAATTTTGATTTACTTTGATTATTTATGATAGAATATGATTGCTTATGGGTTTATTGTTGTAGTTCTTATTCATTGTCTTAGTTTGATAATAGTGTAACACTCCGGAAGTTCCATGACTTAGACTAGAGCTTCTGCTATTAAATATTGGTTAAAATGATGTTTACAGACCTACATTAATGTATTAAACTCAATTAGAAAAGTTTAGAGCCAGAAACGACAAAGAAAGACCTTGACGTCTAGAAACTAGCTAAATTCAGCTAGTAGACGTCCCTATGTTGGGTGAAGGTTTGGGAGTGTCAAATGAAGTCAAAAACTTGTAAAAAGACATTAAATAGGTAAAATATAGTATGAATGGTCCAAACGTCCAGTCACGACTCCCCAAGAACCGCATGAAGGGTCCTTGAGGAGGACCCAAACATTGGCAAGCAAGCTGCCAAAGCAACTTGCGACAGCAAAGATGTGAAGTCCCTTGCGCGTTGTGCAGCCAGCACTGTCCAGTCAAATTTTGCCTCGATACACGGGTCCTTCACGAGTCTCATTGCCTCTACCCAATTTTTTTTTAAAAAAAATTGGAATTGCCCCCGCGACGCGCAACCACTTCCCTGATTCGTCCGCGTTGTTTTTAAGTCAATTTAACTTCACAAAAAGACCCAATTAAGTGAGGGGTCTTTTGGGTATTTTAGAGGACGAGTTTATATTGGTTTTAGGTCAGTTTTAAGTCATTTTCATGCAATCCAAATCAGATTTACAAAACTACTTTCATCTCTCTCTCAAAAAATCTCTCTCTATTCAACTACCATTTAAGAACAAGAAAGCTTGAGGAAGAAGAAAAAGTCTCCAAGGTTTTCATTCAAAATTCATGGATTAATTCATCAATAAGCTATGGGTTCTTCACACTTGGGATTCCTTTCCGCAAGAGATCCTTTCAAAGAAGATTTCTAACAATTCAAATTCCTAGTTTTTTTACTCTATAAATGAGTTTTCTTCCAAACTCGAGATTTATGACTAATGATGAAAAAACTATGATTTTCTATGGCTAATTAAGTATGTATTGTTGAATAATTGATATGGTATTGTTGGTTTTCGTGTGAAGAATGTTCTCCCCTTATATAATGGATTTCATTATGTTATATCTATCACTTAATGTCATGTAAATGTGGGGATTGGAACTATAGCTTGAATGAACCCTTTCCCTTCACCCTAACTATGCATTGGTCTTGTGTATGACTAGAGAGGTTGGGATTGGTTATTTTATTGAATACTTATCTATATTATTGGATGATTGTTATGAATAGAGTGTAAGTTCTTGATGAAGATTTTTGGAAGAAATAGGTAAGTCTTCTAAAGTCGTGATTACTCTATTATGTTGATGTTTGCCTATAATTGATATTGTAATGCAATTAAAGTATGTATAATGTTTCTATGCATATATGATGGGCTATTAATATGTTAAATGTGGGATCATAGTAAGGATGTGATAATGCAAGGTTGATGATGTCTGTTGTATGCCTTACACAATATAACTATGATATGTTAATCTCACTACTGAAGGGTTATGATGAAAGAAAATTCTCATCCTAAACCTAATGAGCTAATGATCATGTTTATACAAAGGATTTAATATCCTATGACCTATGATAAGATTGATGATTAATGATAACCTAAATGCAATTTAAAAAGGGACTTTAACTTAGCATTGATGAACTAGATATGAGAGGTGTCCCTTCCCAAGTTGGAAGGTACGTTCACAATGACTCTCATGAGATAGAGGCTACCATGTAATGTGGAACTGTGGTTCTATAATATATCTCCTAGTTCTTGAACTATGTTGTCTCCATAGGAATACTAGATAGTGGATCCACCTAGAATGATATATTCATGTTTTGGTTCTACCTTGGCAAGTAGACCATCTTCTTTCGTTGTGGGGTTTCAAGACACATGACTCCATGTTTAGCTTACATGGTCTAATGTCGCTTAAAGAGATTGTTCCCTCAAGTAAAAATTAAAGACCAAAGTAAATGGACATTTACTAGGGTGACTTGAGGAGTCTACTTAGTATAGGTAGGGGTATGAAACACTACCTAGACATTGTAAAAGTTGAATCTAAGGGAAGTCCTAGGAGATTGTTCTAATGTAACATGGTGATATGAAATGCATAATGATTATGATATATGGTGTTGTTCTTATATGATGTCGGCTATGATGATGTACATGTTATTGGTCTATGTTGTTATATGTGGTGATGACTACTTATGATGTAAGTTGTATGAAGCAAGGCATTACTTATGGTCTCCTATCTGGTTTACTTGATTTTATGGGGTTATGGGGCTTCACATGATCATTAAACTTGTAGGCTTGGGATTTGATTATTAGTAAGTGTTTTGTATGTTATGTTGATATGAACTATTGAACATGTTGTTGTGATCCTTATCTTGTATATGCTCTCTTGTATGCGGATTTAAGTCTTTCAAATGACTTAGCATGCTTTCTAAAGCAATAGTCCTTTTTCATGCATGTTCTTAAATGTTTATGTGCATATACCCATGCTTAGTACATATGGCGTACTAACCCCTATACTTTATATAACTACAAATGTAGGGTCCGGCCATTGAAGATTAAGAAGGCCAATTGAAGAAGCTTGGAACTCTTTCTCCAAGTGTTGGTAGGTCCTTATGTTCGGGGATACTATTTTTTCATTATTCTAACTATGAAGACTGTAGTAGTTTAAGAGATAATCTTTTATTACTTTTTATCATTGGATTCAGTTTTAGTAAGGCATATATGGAATATTTACATTGTATTGGCTAAGCTCAATATTCATAATATTTAGATGGTTTTTTATGAGAGACAGTTTTTAGACTATCGTATGTATGTTTATCATGTGTCTATGATGTGTTATACTTCTATCATGATATGTGTTGGCTTGGTAGGTAGTATGTATGCTTTCTTTGTGGCCTTAAGGTGATGAATTACACCAAGTATCACTAGAGGGTTACTTGGAAGATTGATGAGTTGAAAGAAAAAGGGTTCACTGTTAAGGAAAAAGATCTCACTATAAAGTGACCTCAATTATGGCTTAAATTCGATAGGTAAAAGAGCTCACTAGAGGGTTACTTATGTTTAGTTACTGTAAAGTTTATTAAATATTGTATAGTTATGTATTATGTCTTAAGGTCCGTGTCCCTAATGTACTCTAATGTTGTTGAGTCTAAGATGACAAAGAGACCTAAGGTCTAAGTATGTAACATGATATTTTTATACATATGAAGTAAAGTTTAGCATATGATGTGCTATGAAAAGTTTTAAATTTTTCGCTAAATTTTCTATGTCAATGCGATGAATGATAACTATGGGCTTGTATAAGACCTCCGAGAAGTTAAATACGCCATGTTACTTCTAGGGGGTGCTCCTCAGATGTGACAATTCATACTCTTTAGATGGTTTTTTATGTGAGACAGGTTTTACACTATCGTATGTATGTTTATCATGTTGCTATGCGAGAAGTCTAAGTATACTTCACTTACTATGCAAAAGTTTTTAATGTTTCCACATTTTTAACCTATGATATGTTATGACGAATTCTAAGGGCTCCTCGATCGTGAAAGATGGAATCTATGAATTTGACCCTTTACCCTAACCCTCGTTATGAATTGGACTTGTATATGATTAGGGTTGTTAGAACTGGTTATGCCATTGCTTAATTCACTATTTTATGTTGAAAATCAGTGGTTAGATTATTGTCATGAATTGAGGGTAAGATTCTTGATGAAGATCATGAAGGCTATTTTGTAAGACATTGTGATCCTCAACTCCTTACTTCAATATTGATTGATTGTAATTGGTGATGATGTGATGCAATAGAAGTATTATATGTCATTAAATTAGGAAGATATGATACGATTAGTATGATAATGGCATAATGTGATTATGTAGAATGTGAGATCATGTTGAGTCGATGATAATGCAAGTTTGAAGATGGTTTCTCTTGCGTGCCATAGAGGATAAGTTAATAATATATTGATCTCACTAATGATGGTTTGTGATGAAAGGAAGTTCTCATGCCATGCCTACTGAGCTAAATGATATGCTATACAAGGGGGGTAGTCTCCTATGACCTAAATTAAGCTATGATTGTGAAAGAATGACTTAATGACATTTCAAAAAGGGACTTAAACTTAGCACCGAGTGAACTTGACAATGAGAGGTGTTTACTTCCCCTAGAAGGGAGATTCACCAAACATTCTCATGATATGAGGACTCCAATTTCTAATGGGCATGTAGAGGGTTCAAGACATATCTCCTTGTTCATTAACTATGTTGGCTCCATAGGAGGACTAGCTAGTGGATCCACCTATAATGCTATGTTAATGTTTTGGTCCTACTTTGGCAAGTAGACCACCTTTTTTCGATGTAGGATTTCATGATACCGGATTCCATGTTTAGCTCACTTGGTCTATTGCCCGTTAAGGTGATTGTTCCCTAAGTTAAAATGAAAGTAATAAAGTGAACTCTAACAAGGGTGACTTAAGGGGTTATACTTAGTGTAGGTAGGGGTATGAAACTCTACCTATACATTGCACTAGTTGACCTTGAGGGAAGTCCTAGTAGGATGTTCTTATGCACTTATAACTTGAATGATATGCATATGTTGACTTTACATGTTTATGATCCTATATGATGTTAGTTTCACATAAGAACATGTTATTGGTCTATATTGCTATATATGATGATGAATACTCATGATGTTATGCTATATGAAGTTTCACATTACTTATGATCTCTTTCCTTATTTACTTGATTGTGTGGGGTTATGGGTCTTCACATAGGAACTGCACTTGTAGGCTTGGGAAGGGGGTTGTGAGTAAGGGCATTATGTGACATAATAATATGAACTCTTGTATATGATCTACTGTTATGACATTATTTTGAGGTTGTTATACTTATATGATCTTGATATAGTGGTATATATGGTGGTATAGTCTTATGCTAATAATATCCTAGTTGACTTGACTTTATCATGATATTGGTCTTATGTCGAATATGGGCTTGTATTGAGTGATGTTATGTCAAATGACTTATATGTGTTCCTAATTGTACATGAAAGCTTTTAAAAGTGATTTAGCAAAGTATTGAACTAAATGTCCCTTTAATCATGATTTCAATGTTACATGTGCATATGTTTCCATACTTAGAACAAGTGGATGTACTAACCCATATTCTTCCCTTTTTCCCAAACAATGTAGGTTCGGGCCGTTGAGGTATCAAGGTCGTTTGTAAGAAGACTTGGACTTTTCCCCAAGTTGTGGTAGGTCCTCTAGTTCAAAGATGGTGTCATCTTGTCACGAACAGCATGTACACCCTAGACGTTAGGGCATTCTTATGTCATAACATGGCGTACTTGACCTCTCGGAGGTCTTGAACAAGCCCTTGAAAATCATTCGTTGCATATATATGAAAAGTACACGAAATTAAAACTTTTTCTTCAATCACATAATGCGGAAGATTTTCATAAAACGTCTAACATATGTCTCAAAAACCATTTATGGCATCATGAGTACAATATTCTTGGGTCACAGCCCATAAAAGTCTAAACATGAAAGAATATAAAAGACATCATAGTGGTGGTGTCCTAGAATGCTAAGAGGACTCACCAATCTTCTCTTCTTGGAAACCTTGGAACTCTACCCTTCAAAGCAACTCAACCTTCTCAACACCCTACATGGACGACATGTAGGCAATATGTGTTAGTACGATATGACTAAGTATGCAAACTATCATCCAAACATAAGATATCTCAAAGGGTTAGTCAATAATCGAAATAATCATAAGATAAAAATACATAAGCATAAGATGAATAACATAAGCATATTAAAGAATCATAAAGCATGTAAGAGTTCATTCTTAACTCAATGTCTTTCTTACTTAAATGAACTACATCACAAGCCACCTCCAAGTATACTTGTGCAATAGTAAGGTAGCATCCCATACTACTACCAAAGCTAACTACATCTCTGTGGTCGTTCTTCATCATAGTCCACTTTCATAATTAAGACCTAAGTTAATCATATCACATGAGCACTATGCACCTAGGCCACCTCAAGCACACTTGTGCAATACATGTGAAGCGTCCCATACTACCTCAGACAGTAAGCATATCTTGAAGTCACCCTATATTGTTTCATGTCATCTTAGGAATCATCTAATAGACCTACTTCATTATTTACAAGGAACTATCATCTTAAGTCAATCATGTCAGGTCATGGAATGCAAATATAGTAACTATCCAAGCTAAGCATGCATCAATTAGTGGTCATGTCATAGGTCGCTACAAGTCATACTTGTGCCATGTATGGATAGCATCCCATACTACCATCCATACTAAGTACTACTCTAGACTATCCTACTCCAAGCTAACTTGTCTTTTAACCTTCTATATTAACCTCAACATACTACCATAATAGACCTAATACCATGGAAAGCATCTCATCATACTATCCAAACTAACTAAAGGAAGGATACAACTATCCTAACCACCATGCAACCAATCATGTAGATGCAAGCTAATCATAGGAGAGCATGAATCCTCAACCCTAAGCTACCATGATAAAATAATCTAAATATTTACATGAAATACAACTTACATGAAAATCAAGCTACCATGAAATGCACCTTGCATGCTAGTCAAGCTAACATTAGAAATGTATAGGCCTTTTATTACACCCTCCAAATGAGCTAGGTTTAACTAAGATCCTAACACTAGTTTAATAATTATTTAAAGTCATAAAATGTATAATAATGGCGTTTTAAGGCAGTACATAAAGTTTGGAAGTGTTTGGAGGTTAAACGTCCAAGAACATCCAAGAGATTCAGAAACTAGTCGGAATTGAACTAGCGTGTCGTACTGTTTTGTATTGATGTTTTGGGAGATGGTTTGAAGGTGAAATTCAGTACTAAGGGTTCCTGCACGTAGCCTTATATACAAAGGGTCGAAACGTCTGAGAACGACACCTCGGGGATTATTCAAAGGGTCTCCGAGGAGGACCCAAACATGGGCCTGCGAAACTGCAAAGCAGCCAAGTATTGGCATGCTACTGCACGATGCGCACCTGTCACGCAGTAGGAAAAAGGTTTATCTTGCGATGCGGGGCTTTCACAAACCATTCTTTCCAAGAATTTTCAAAAAATAAGATTTTGAAAGGGCCTCCCCGACGCACAGTAATGTCCCAAATTTTGTTGCGTCATTTTTAAGTCAAATTTGAGTTGGTTAATTAGTCCAATAAGTGTAGGGGTATTTTGGGTAATTTAGGGGTAAATTATGGACAGTTATAGGACCTATTTAAACTCCTAAACTCACCAATCAAAGGAAAAACTCTAATCTCAAACCAAAACCTGTCCATTCACTTTCTCCAAAACTCCATTATTGAAACTTTGAAGCTCCATGGAAGAAGATAGAATTTCTACAGTTTTCTCCATCAATTTTGTGGGCATTTAATAACAAATAAGGTATGGTTATTCATCCTTGAAATCTCTTTCTTCAAGGAGTCAATTCCAATGATTTTTCAAAGATGATCAAAAACATGAATTGTCCAATTTTGTAATCTAGCCATGGGTTATTGTATTAAACATTTTGAATCATTGTTTATGAATTGAATTGATCTTAATTTGATGATTTTTACCTAAAATCTTCATAAACCCATGCAAACCATAGTCTCTTCAAATTGGCTATATTTTTGGATGTTATGATCTTGTCTCAATGCTTTTGAATTCTAGTGGAGATTTCTATGGTCTATTGAATGATGTAGTAATAGTATACAACTGATGTATAGGCTTTCTTAGATTGATAAATATGTATTGAATTTACCTAGATTCATTGAGTATTATGATCTTTGTATTGATTTAATGATCATGGCCATGGGTAAGGGCCTTTTGGTATTGTAATGGATGATTTAGCTATGGATTGAAGTGGTGAGAATAGATTGGTGGTACGCTGCCCTAATTCTCTTTATTTTATATAATATAGCTCTTGAGTTATGTTGTGATTGTTATGGTCCACTTATGGTGGCGGTGCTATGTGCTTTATTGTGAGTGATGTGGCCTCGTCGGCGTTACTTTATGTATTATGTTGATCATGGCCGTGTCGGCAATTACTTGATATATTATGATGATATGTGTAGTTGATTTATGTGAAGTATGATCATATCTATCTACATGTGATTAAGGTGAATGTATGTGTTCTTCTATTGATGTTGTTAGGTGATCATGTTAGACTATGACTATGGCCTTATGTGTGTAGTCTTAGAGTTGATGCATGACTATTTCTACTTGACTATATAGGTCTATGATTTTTATATTGATAGTGTTATAGTAGTGTATAGGGTGACTTAAAGAGAATAATGGTTATTCCCATGTGCTTCTTGAATGATATGCAATATGTGCTAAGGTAAAGTATTGGTGTGTCTTTTGTGGTAGACTTGTCTCCCTTAATTTATACATGCACTAATGTGAATATGAGATGTCTTGACTTAGGATGGTAAAGCCTCTTAGTCTTGTATGTGTGAATGACATGAGACCTTGAATGATGCTAAGAAGTTCCTTTATGTGGAACCTATAACCTACTAGTAAAGTTATGATCCTTGATGTCGAAAGTCGTAATGGTACATTTCATGTATGAATGATGGACTTATGGTTGGTTTGCTTGAACGACATCATATAATCCTTAGGAAAGTCATTATGATCTATCTTTGTTGCCATTGTAAGGCAGCCTTAGGGGACCTCTTTTGTAGGGTGAATGTGATTGGGTTATGAACTTTATATGGAACCCCTTTGTATGAACCTTTGACGTAAATTATTCTATGAGAACAAAGGCTAGCAGTGAGTGAGTATAGTAAGGGAAGTAGCTCTAGTTAAAGGAAGAGGCTAGAGTACGAATTAAGCCCTTCATATTCCTAAACCATGTGCCTACATGAGATGTGTCAAACTTATACCATTAGTAAGTAGAACATCCTCCATCTGAGTAGGTTACAACTCTGGATTACATGGTTTGCTACCATGGTCTATGTCGATTATTGCCTATTCTTCTCATATGGGATACCTACTAGTATTGGAGAGGTTCTATGAAGTTTAGGTGGTGGTATGGGACACTATCTAGACATTGCACAATAGGCTTTGAAGATGTCAGTGAGAGTCCCTAGGTCTTCTCCAAGACCATTACTTGAATGTGTTTTTGTGATGAATGAGTCTTAAATGAACTAATCAAAGTAATGACCTACGTTAAGAAAGCATGTAAAATGAATAACTACTTATCAAGAGTAGTTAAGGGTTGTCTAGTTGAGGTGTGAAAGGGGCATAGGAATGGTCACTTCGTATCTTACCTAGATAAGTCTTAAGAATGACACTAGTTAGGAAAGTTGGTTGATTATGTAGACATGATCCAACTTAGGTAGTCTTACGGATTACTTAGGTAATATTGAAGAGGTCAATGATGGACATTCTCTTCTTGATTTACTTGAGTAGGTGTTTTGATAACCTTTGAAGGGAGAATGTTATATTATGTGAATACTATTGTGTTAAGTGAGAATGATCTTATTCTAGGTAATCTAAAGGATCTCTTAACTGTCTATGAAAGGGATTGTATGAGCGGTCGCTTCACAACTCACTCAAGTGACACTTAGATTCACATTTGGTAAGAGGATCTCATGTTGATGTGGTTGATGTATTATAAGTGTATGTATCTCATTATAGGTTGTCTTAAGGATCATTTAGGTGTGCATAGAGAGGGTGTATGGGAGGTCTCTCTTTGTCTTACTTCAGGGAGTCTTAGGATAGCTTTTAGAGAGGGAATTATATGCTATAAAAAGTGTCTAAGATGGAATTAAGGAACTTCCCTGTAACAGTGATATAGCTCTTTGTAACGTTTGATAAATGGTTTAAGTGACTTCTTTTGTGTTTCTAAGGTGTATTTTGTCATTATGCTTATATTATGATATTTAAATCAAAAGATGCATATTTCAATTAAATATCCATTTTCATGATTTTTATGCATTATGACATACTTAGTACATGTTGGTTGTACTAATTCCATGCTTTTATCTATCTGTAAAGTGATTCATAGGTGAAGGTTAATTTGGAGAGCTAAGCTTTCATTAGAGGATCGTTCAAACAATTTTAAGTATGTCCGTATTTGACTCGAGGGCATCAATGTCTTTTATTTCCTTTATCGAAGTATTGTAATACACTTAGTAGTACTATATTTCTATTATGTATGGGTCGTGTCCCGAAGTACTCTTGTGTCTAAGATTTGATGAAATGCTACTTAGTATTTCCTATGAGTTATATATGAAAAAAGTTTTAAAGACTATGTAAATGTTTGTGAAAAGTTTTAATTCCGCACTACTTTTATTAAGTATATATGCGATGAACGATATGAAAGGGCTTGTACAAGACCTCCAAGAGGTCAAGTACGCCGTGTTGTGGTTTGAGAATGCCCTAACTTATAGGGGTTACTCTCGGGTCGTGACAAGCTTGGTATTAGAGCATAGGTTATGAAAGTGGTCTTAGGAATCCAAAAGTCTCATCAAGTCACTTCTAGTAGAGTCTTGACCATAGGTGTGAGTCGCGACACATCTATTGGCGAGAGGTTGTAGGACGGTAGAGTTTCACTTCTTTTCTACTCTTATGTTGTTCCATAGAGTAAAAGTTGTGAGTACTATTTTCTTATGGTTTTCCTTGTGTAATAGGAGATGAATACGAGGAGGGCACCGGCTAGGAGGGTTGAGAAGAATGATGTTAATAAGGACATTCCTCCTCAAATTGAGCAATTTGAGCATGGTTCTCAAGGTGATCAAGTCTCTATTGTGGGTGGAGGTAATGAGGTTACGGTGGTTCCTCCGGAAATGACTAAAGGGGAGATTAGAGAGGCTTTAATCACTTAAGCCCGAGTTTTGACTACCCATGTGCATATGGGCATGGCGTCTAGAGTGAATGTTGTGAGGATGATCCTCCTATCTTTGTTGGTTCTAAGGTGGAAGAAGATCCCCAAGAGTTCCTAGATGGAGTGTATAAGGTGTTGAGTGCTATGGGGGTGACTTCTAGGGAGAAGGCGGAGTTAGCTTCGTACGAATTGAGGGAGTTTGCTCAAGTGTGGTACATTCAATGGAAGGATAATAGGCCGGTGGAGTCGGGTACTATTGAGTGGGAAGAATTTAAAGAAGCTTTTCAATGAAAGTACTTTACCAATCATAGGAGGGAGGTAAAGGTGGAGGATTTTATCAATCTAAAGCGAGGCAATATGAGTGTTGAGGAGTACTCATTAAAGTTCACTATGTTTTCTAAATATTCTCCATCCCTTGTGTCTAATCCTAGGGATGAGATAAGTAGATTTGTTACCAGGGTCGCCGATCTAGTGAAAGAAGAATGTCGTACGGTAATGCTCCATGATGATATGACCATATCTAGACTCATGGTTTATGCTAAATAAATTGAGGATTCTAAACTTGGTAGGATTGATTGAAACATGAAAATGAGTGGTTCAAGTATCAAGGTCAACCTAGGTCCAAGAAGAGGGCTCAAACTCAAGATGGACCTAGTGCTCCTTAAGTGAAATTTGAGAAAGGTGGTGGTTCTAAAAATGGCAAACCGACATGTGCTACTTGTTGAAAGAGGAACTATGGGGAATGTCTATGGAGTACCGAGAGTTATTTTGGATGTGGAAAAGATGGACACAAAGTGAGGGATTGTCCTACTAGAGATGGTAAGAAAGTTGCTCCTAATGTTCCAAAAGATGATGTTCCAAAGGCTCAGGCTCATTTCTATACACTCCAGGAAAGATAAGCAAAGCCGGATGAGGGTGATGATGATGATGGTAAGTTCTAGTATTCTCATTTGATTTGAGTCCCTTCTAAGTGGGGGAGTATTGTTAGTAGATGGACTAGAAAGTCATAGAAGCTTGTTGCATGTGCATGATGTGTAGAAGTCTTGTTGAAATTGAATTTCATTGATTTCTTGCATTGTGTATTTTATGAAGTTATTATTATGTTGTAAATTGTGTTTATATGGTTTTACCCTGCATATTAGCATGTTTCCATCATCAATTGCCTAAATGTTGCATTTTTGGGTTTTTGAAGCATGATTCACTGTAAAGAAATTGGTTCTTATTGTAAAAATTTTGAAATCTTGACTAAATTGTTCTTCCATGAAAAATGGTTATAATGTGCATAGAACTGATGTATATGAGCATGATAATATGTAGAGCAGGAATCTCCTCCTATATGAAATGAAAAAAGATGAGTCTTATTGCAAGATAAGTTGTAGAAGTAGTTTTTATCTTCTTGTTGTGTTTTGAGTGTCTTAAAGTATGTGAAATGAGGTTTCTCCTATATGTGTGTATTGTGTACTGTGTTGTATGGTTATGTGCTGCTAGTCCTGAGTTTCTTATCTCTTGAAAGTGCCTAAAGAATAACAAATGTCGTTCGAGGACGAATGTTGTCCAAGTGGGGGAGTATTGTTACAGCCTCAAAATGAGCTAGGTTGAACTAATATCCTAAAACTTGTGTCATGATGATTTAAAGTCATAAAATGGTTAATAATGGTTTTTTTAAGGAAGTATATAAAGTTTTGAAGTATCTGGAGGTCAAACGTCCAAGAACATCCAAAACATTCGAAAACTAGTCAAAATTTAACTAGTGTGTCGTAGTATTTTGTATTGATATGTTGGGGGATTGTTTGAAGTTGAAATTCAGTACCAAGGGTTACTACACGTAGCCTGATATACAAAGGGTCAAAAAGTCAAAGAACGACGCCCCTGGGATCATCCCCAAGGAGGAGCCAAACATAGGCCAGGGAAGCTGCAAAGCAGCAAAGAATTGGCATACTGTTGCGCGGCGCGCAACTATAACGCCGTAGGCAAAAGTTTTGCCTTTCGACGCGGGGCTGTCACGAACCATTCTATCCAAGAATTTTCAAAAAATAAGATTTTGAAAGTGCCTCCGCGACGTGCAGTAAAGTCCCAGATTTTGTTGCATTGTTTTTAAGTCAAATTTGAGTTGGTTAATTTTTCCAATAAGTGTAGGGGTCTTTTTAGTAATTTAGGGGTGAATTATAGACGGTTGTAGGACCTATTTAAACTCCTAAACTCACCAATCAAAGTAAAAACTCTGATGTCCAAATAATTTGTCTCAATTCACTCTCTCCAAAACTCCATTGTTGAAGCTTTGAAGATCCAAGGAAGAATATAGAATTTCTTAAGTTTATTACATTAATTTTGTGGGATTTTCATCACGATTAAGGTATGGTTATTCATCCTTGAAATCTCTTTCTTCGAGGATTCAAATCCATTGATTTTTCAAAGAAGATCAAAAACATGAATTGTCCAATTTTGTAATCTAGCCATGGGTTATTGCATTAAACGTTTTGAATCATTGTTTATGGATTGAATTGATCTTATTTGATGATTTTAACCTAAATTCTTCATAAACCCATGCAAACCATAATCTCTTCAAATTGGCTATATTTTTGGATGTTATGATCTTGTCTCAATGTTTATGAATTCTAGTGTAGTTTTTTATGGGCTATCGAATGAGGTAGTAATTATATTCAATTGATGTATAGGCTGTATTAGATTAATAAATATGTATTAAATTGACATAGATTCATTGAGTATTATGATTTTTGTATTGATTTGATGATCATGGCCATGGGTAAGGTCCTTTTGGTATTGTAATGGATGATTTAGCTATGGATTGAAGTGGTGAGAATAGATTGGTGGTACGCTGCCCTAATTCTATTTATTTTATATAATGTAGCTCTGGAGTTATGTTGTGATTGGTATGGTCCACTTATAGTGGCGGTAATATGTGCTTTACTTGTGAGTGATGTGGCCTCGTCGACGTTACTTTATGTATTATGATGATCATGGCCTTGTCGGCAATTAATTTATATATTATGATGATTTGTGTAGTTGATTTATGTGAAGTATGATGATATGTATCTGCATGTGATTAAGGTGAATGTATGTGTTCTTCTATTGATGTTGTTAGGTGATTATGTTAGACTATGACTATAGCCTTATGTGTGTAGTCTTAGAGTTGATGCAATACTATTCCTACTCGAATGTATGGGTCTATGATATTTATATTAATGGTCTTATAGTAGTGTATAGGGTGACTTACACAGAATAATGGTTATTCCTATGCGCTACTAGAATTATATGCAATATGTGCTAAGGTGAAGTATTGGTGTGTCTTGTGTTTTAGACTTGTGTCCCTTACTTTATACATGTATTAATGTGAATATGATATGTCTTGACTTAGGATGTTAAAGCCTTTTAGTATTGTATGTGTGAATGACATGAGACCTTGAATGATGCTAAGAAGGTCCTTTATGTGGAACCTTCAACCTAGTGGTAAGGTCGTGATCCTTGAAGTCGAAAGTCCTAATGGTACCCTTCATGTATGAATGATGGAATTAAGGTTGGTTGGATGGAACAACATCATATAATCCTTAGGAAAGTCATTATGATCTATCTTTGTCGCCATTGTAAGGCAGCCTTAGGGGACCTCTTTAGTCGGGTGAATGTTATTGGGTTATGAACTTGATATAGAACCCCTTTGTATGAACTTTTAATGTAAATTACTATATGAGAACAAACACTAGTACCGAGTGAGTATGGTAAGGAAGTATCTCTAGTTAAAGGATGAGGCTAGAGTACAAAGTAAGCCCTTCATATACCTTAACCATTTTCCTACATGGGATGTGTCCAAGTTCTACCATTGGCAAGTAGAACACCCTCCATCGAAGTAGGTTAAAACTCTGGATTCCATGTTTTGCTCCCATGGTCTATGTCGGTTATTGCCTATTCTAATCATATCTGATACCTACTAGTATTGGAGAGGTTCTGTGAAGTTTAGGTGGTGATATGGGACGCTGTCTAGACATTGCACAGTAGGCTCTGAAGATGTTAGTGATAGTCCCTAGGTCTTCTACAAGACCATTAATTGAATGTCTTTATGTGATGAATGTGTCTTAAATGAACTAATTAAAGTAATGACCTAAGTTAAGAAAGCATGTCAAATTAATAAGTACTTATCTAGAGAAGTTAATGGTTGTCTAGTTGAGGTGTGAAGGGGGCATAGGAATGGTCACTTCGTATCTTACAAAGATAAGTCTTAAGAATCACTCTAGTTAGGAATGTTGGTTGATTGTGTAGACATGATCCAACATAGGTAGTCTAAAGGATTACTTAGGTAATCTTGAAGAGGTCAATCATGGCCATTCTCTTCTTGATTTACTTGAGTAGGTGTTTTGATAACCTTTGAAGGGAGAATGTTATATTATGTGAATACTATTGTGTTATGTGAGAATGATCTCATCTAGTTAATCTAAAGGATATCTTAAGTGTGTGTCAGGGATTGTATGGTAGGTCTCTTCAAAACTCACTCAAGTAAGACTTAGAATCACATTTGTTAAGAAGATCTCATGTTGATGTGGTTGATATATTGTAAGTGTGTATCTCATTATAGGTGGTCTTAAGGATCATTTAGCTGTGCCTAGAGAGGGTATAGGCGGTCACTCTCTGTCTTACTTAAGTGAGTCTTAGGATAGCTTTTAGTGAGGGAATTACATGCTATAAAAAGTGTGTAAGATGGAATTAAGGAACTTCACTGTAACAGTGATATAGCTCACTGTAAGGTTATCTCTAAAAATGTGATAAATGGTTTAAGTGACTTCTTATGTGTTTCTAAGGTGTTAAATAATGTCCTTATGCTTATATAATGATATTTAAATCAAAGATGCATATTTCCAATAAATGTCCGTTTTCATGATTTTTATGCATTATGCCATACTTAGTACATGTTGGTTGTACTAATTCCACGCTTTGATGTATCTCTAAAGTGATTCATAGGTGAAGGTGCTTTTGGAGAGCTGAGCTTTGATAAGAGGATCGTTCAAGCAAGTTGAAGTACGTCCTCATTTAACTCGAGGGCATATATGTCTTTTATTTCCTTTATCGATGTATTGTAATAGACTTAGTAGTACTATATTTCTATTGTGTATGGGTTGTGTCCCAAAGTACTCTTGTGTCTAAGATTTGATGAAATGATACTTAGTATTTCCTATGAGTTTTATATGAAAGTGGTTTTAAAGACTATGTAAATGTTTGTGAAGGTTTTAATTCTGCACTACTTTTTATATGTATATATGCGATGAACGATATGAAAGGGCTTGTACAAGACCTCTAAGAGGTCAACTATGCCGTATTGAGGTTCGAGAATACCCTATATTCTAGGGTGTACTCTCGGGCCGTGACACCTTTCCCATAATGCGACCATGAAATGGTTTTGGCCTAACTAAGTCAAGCTAACATGATCAAGTATCCCTACAACACAAGACCAAGCTAATGAAAGGAGAGCTTGCTTCCTCCATCTCAATCTAACATGAGAACCACCATTCCAAGGTACCATGATCAAGCATCCTTGCAACACATGACCAAGCTAAACATGAGAGAGCTTACTTCCTCCATGTCAAGCTATCAAGAGGTTCATCACCTCAAGTTACCATGAGTAATCTAACACAACCTTCCATGAGATTTCACCACCTCGAGCTACCATGAGTATTTCAACTCAAGCCTCCTTGAGATTTACTATCCCAAGCTACCGTTGAGACCTACCATCTCAAACTATCATGAGATCGACCCTCTCAAGCTATCATAATACATAGATCTCAAGCTATCATGCCTTGGTATTGTCTCACCAAGTCTACTACACAAGAAGTGACCATACAACTCATCTTCAATCTAATGTTATCAACCATGCGTTGATTTATTTTAGGCTCTTACGTCAACTTAGGGCTCATCTATGTGAGATAACTTGCTTCTACTAATCATGTTCATGTCCAGGTGAAGAAGAGAAAGGAAACATCATCACAATCATCCTCATCGTCAATTTATCCCTACAGCCCTATTATCAATGTCATAACATACCATAAACAATTACTACCTTTAATTCATTATTATCTATGTTCAAGTTCATGCTTTCTTCATTCAATTAGATCATTAGAAGGTAATTCTAGGTATACATGATCACATAGATTAAATTCAATCTTTACAAATAAAGACCAACCTAGATTAATTAAGTCTAGTTCAATTCATATCTAGGTGATTCAATCATTACCAAATAGTATAGAATGCAATTGAATTAAGAAGATCAACATAATATTTTCATCTAGCCCCTAATGGCCTAAGATCACCATAATCACCTTCAAATTCAATTACCATTATTCACCATGAAAAAACCATACAAACAACATATAATCATCACATAAACATCATTGGTTGTTACCCACTAGATTGGGATCACAATCAAGCCTTACCCACAATGAAATAACAAACCTCTCTAGAATGGGGTTCTTTGGTCACAACTGAAGGGAAACTTGGGGGTCTTCATGGATGGAAGAATACATGAATGAATAATCTTCATATACCTTATATTTCAGTCTTAAACACAGCTTGAAACATTGGCGAATTCGTCCTAAAGCAGACTCCAATTGCTCTTCTTCTTCAATGGTAGTTTTGGGAGAATTTTGGGAGAGAAAGGTTTTGATTTGGAGGCTAGGGTCTTATTGGCTATTGTACTGATTAAATACTCTTCAAATACCTAAAATAACCGCCAATAAATCCCTAAAGTACCAAAGAGACCCCTGCAACTATTTAACCATTTAACCAATTCTAATTTGACTTAAAAACGACGCAACCAAATCTGGGTACTTACTGCGCATCGCAGAGCCATTTTTTATTCTTGGTTCTGGAAATTAATTTGAGACAGAATGGTTCGCAATTTCTCCGACTCTTAGGGCGAAAATTGTCCTTTAAGTGTTTCCTCCGCATCGCGTAGCAGCCTCCACATATAGGCTGCCTGGCTGCTTCACTGGCCTATGTTTGGGTCCTTCTCGGGGACCCTTAGGCTGGTCCCCCGCGCATTTTTCTTAGACTTTTCGACCCTGTACATTTCATTCTATGCATAGGAACCATTGATAATCAATTTCACCCTCAAACCATCGTTCAAAACTCCACTACAAAACACTACGACACTGTAGTTCAACTTCGACTAGTTTCCGGATGTTTTGGACGTTTGACCTCCAAACGCTTCCAAAATTATATACTGACTCTTAACAATATTTTTAGTAATTTTATGACCTTATAAGCTCATTTCACTCATGTTAGGCTCTAGATTCATCTAGTTTATTCTGGGGTCCTTACAATTGTTACACCCTAAAAATGATCTAGGTTGAATTAGAGTCTTACATGTGTTTCATGATGTTTTAAAGTCTTAAATTGGTTAATAACGCTTTTTATAGGCAGTATATGTAGTTTTGAAGTGTTTAGAGGTCAAATGTCCGAGATGACCGGAAACAAGTCGAACTTGAACTACTGTGTCATAGTATTTTGTTGTGATGCTTCGGGGGATGGTTTGCGGGTAAAATTGAGTACGGATATTTCCTTCGCCTGACATGTAGAAGGTTGAAATATCCGAGAACGACGCCCCCAGGGACCAGCTAAAGAGTACCCAAAGAGTACCCAAAGATGGGATAGTCAAGCTGGCGCGCCAGCAAGAATTTGGTAGTGGATGCGCGTCGCGCAGCTGAAAAACAGTGGGAAAAATTCTTGCCCTGAGACGCGGGTCTGTCAAAAACAATTCTTTCTCGAAAATTTCCAGAAACAAGATTTGAAAATGCCTCTGCGACACACAATAAGCTCCAAAATTTGGTTGCATCTTTTTTAAGTCAAATTTGAATTGGTTAAATTGTCTAATAAGTACATGGGTCTTTTGGGTAATTGGGGATAAATTATTGACAGTTATTGAGTCTTTTTATATCCCTTAACTCACCAATCAAAGCTAAACACTCAACTCAAAACAAAACCTCTCCATTCTTCTTTCCAAAACTCCATTGATGAAGCTTTGAAGCTCCAAGGAAAAAGGTTGTTTTTCTCAAGTTTTATCCATTAATTTCGTGGGTTAATCTTATATATTAAGGTATGGGTTTTCATCCTTGAATCTATTTTATTCAAGGAGTCAATTCCAATGATTTTTCAAAGATGATAAAAAACATGAATTCTCCAATTTTGTGTCTAGCCATGTGTTATTGCATGAAACATTTTGAATCATTGTTTATGGATTAAATTGATGTTAATTTGATGTTTTTAACCTAAAATATTCATAAACCCATGCAAAACATAATTTTTCAAATTGGCTATATTATGGATGCTATGATCTTGTCTCAATGCTTATGAATTCTAGTGTAGTTTTCCTTGGGCTATTGAATGATTTAAGAATTGTATTGGATTGATGTATAGACAATTTTAGATTGATAAATTTATATTGAATTGATTTAGATTCATTGAGTATTATGATTTTTGTATTGAACTGATGATCATGGCCATGGGTAAGGGCATTTTGGTATTGTATTGTGTTACGACCCGAGTGTATACCCTAGAAGTTGTGGTATCCTCGAATCTTAACAAGACGTAGTCGACCTCTCGGAGGTCTAAGACAAGCCCTTAGACATCTTTCTTTCATAATCATAAAATAGCGGAAAATTTATAACTTTTCATAGCACATCACATGCTAGAACATTACTTCATATATATATTAAATATGATAATACATAGTTAGACACTTAGTCTCATTGCCATTTACACTCAACATCAATAGATTAGAATAGGTGCATGGCCCTTAACAACATAAAATATAAGTCTAAGCTATTACATCAATTTAAGAAATATCTTGACATAGGTAACCCTTGAATCATAAGGGTCCCTTTACTTGAACTTGGGAGATCTATCTAAGCTCTTCTTTTAGGAGACATCCTCTAGTGATCACCACCTATACTTTCTGTAGAAAGATGAAGAAAAATGGTATTAGTACAAGAATACACTAAGTATGACAACCATGCAAAAACATGCATTTAAAGAGGACATTTTATTTGAAATCATACAACATATCTTTTTAGTAAACTTCATGAACATAGGCACATAAAAGCTCAATATATTTCACATACATAATATAGACATGTATACTACTCATAATAGCACATAAAGCCATTTATCATACTTTGAACCATATTCAATACATACCATACATTACCTCTCTTTTATCTTACTTCTTTCCTTAAGCAACCCTTAAGTGTAATTAGTACAATGTATCACTTTGAGGTCACCTTACAATACTCTTTCATAATATGATTCATAACACAAGAACATATATTCATAAGTCATAAACACATCAAAGACATCAACTTAACATATGTACCATCACCTAAGACAACTCCTAAGTCACACTAGTGCAATGTGTAGGTAACATCCCATAATGCTACTTCCACCAAGTGTACCTAAGAAGTGACCCTATACTAGGCATAACATACTCAACAATTCATAACATATTCAACAAGTCATAACATATTCATTACAACTAGCAATAAGGCTACATACTTCATGTCATCATATAAGGACTCTTTCCATTTACGACAACCTTAGTCATAAATCATTTAGTTCATATCATAGGTAAGCCACCCTCATAAGCCCTTTATAAGCTTACTTGTGCAATGTACACATGGATTCCCATACCCCCACATATACTAAGTAAACTCATTTAGAATCCAAAAGTGCAATTCACACACATACACATAATTCATGTATTGACATAGCAAAGTCAGTTAACATGCATTCATACAACTCATACATACATAACATAAGTCTTACTTTCATACATATACTAATCTTACCCTTTCTTAAAGTTCACTTGTGCAATGCATGGGTAGGGTCCATAGTCCTACCTACACTAAGTAACCTCCTCAAGGAGTTGTGATTAAAGTTCATAATCTTATCTTAGTTTATTTCTTCCTTTAGGAGATTTAGCCATAACCGACATAGACGATGTGAGCTACATGGAATCCAGTGTTCTACTCCCACACTGAAAAGAGAGGTTTAACACTTGCCTAAGGTGTAACCAATCGTACATAGCTTATCTAGGTAGAAACCACAAGCTATAACCTACGGGGGCACGTAGTTATGGAACATGGAGATTGCTTGTAGAAACCTTGACTTTCTAGCGTGGACGTTTCCATCTCATAGGACAACATCTATGTTAGGAACCTCGACTTGCTTACGTGAAGGTTCTCTTTGTGGGAAGCAAGACTTACTAACGTGAAGCTCCCAATCTCATTTGTCACGTTCACTCGGTGCTAGGATCTAACTCCCTTTTTAAATATATTTAAGTGTTTAGTGTATTAATTCATAAAGAAGGCTTTAGGATCTTGGTCCATCATACATCATATAGCTCAAAGGATTCTAAGATAAGAATGTCCTTTCATCTTAGACCCTACTTCATGTGGGAACATCCTTTTACATAATCATACAATCACACATCAAGTGTGTGTGCACACCATGTGAGATCTACCTTTACATAACTCCCCTAATCACACATGTTCATAACTTTATTAATCATATACATCACATACATAGAAATAGGAAATGATGCATTGGAGAACTATCCTTTCCTTTTCATCATGAATTTACCCTATTCATAGATATGCATGAAGTGTGTGTGTGTACATTGGTCAACATGATCACATAATGGCTTAACACCTAACATTGAGGAAGCCAGCCTCTAAAGATCATAACACATGTACAACCTTTCCTCAAGTCTCAATTCATACACACATATAGAGTATTATGGACTATAGACTAAACACACTCACATTACATCATAGGAGACACTAAAATAAAAAATAATTAGAATAGAAGACTCCTAGCATACTTTGATTACAAATTCATATAGGGTTCATATAGGTAAGGGTCATGCTACAAGAATATCTTTAATCATTAGCCATATTGACCACACCATACCCTAACATGATCATCACACATAGACATATAAAATCATCCCCAAACCTAGGTCATGCAACTCGTTTGGAGGTCTATTCATATACTTCACATAACATCAATTTACTTAGAACATGATAATTAGAATCAAGGCTAAATCCTTCAAATTCCTAAACATGGAAATAATCATATAAATTCATCTTGCATCTAATGCCTTAACGGCCATGATCATAACACATAAATTTAAACAAGAATATAAACACCGCCATCATAAGTGGACCATACCAATCAACACAATTCAATATTCATTCTAAGCTAATTAGAGGAAATAGATCAACTTACCAAGTGTCCAAGCTAATGATCATCTTGATCAATTAGCAACAATTCATAATCAACTAATATAGATAAGACTAGGATTAATCCATATACTACAATCTAACAACAGTTGAATCACAATCTAGTCAAGATCACAAGACCCATAACATAACATAATTTCAGAGGATAAGAAGATCATGGGTTCTTCAAAAAATTGGATAGAAATTCATCATAAAATCAGTTGATAAATATATATTCATTATTAGAATGCTGTTGAAATCAATTTGAGAATGAAGCAATGGCTAGATTGAAAGACAGGATTTTTGACGTAGAATCATGTTTGGAAAAAACCTTAAAATGGACTCCATAGATGAATTATTATCTAGGGATGAAGGATCACCATACCTTATACATTAAAAAGCCCATGAAAATCTGAAAAGAAATCTCCAAGAATCCAACTCCATATCTTGTTCTTAAGCTTGGTCTTCAATGGAGGTTTTGGGGTTTTTGGAAGAGAAGAGAACTTTGGGAATTTTGATTTCTTAATGGGTGTTGCGGTATTGTCTTGGTAAAGGTTTTAAAAAGGTCCTAAAAATCGTTAATAAACGTCACCCTAAGTTACCAAAACACCCCCATTCGAATTGGTACTTTTAGACATGTCAAAATTGACTTAAAAAGACGCAACTGGATCTGGGAGTAGGTTGCGCGTTGCGGGGCAGTCTCCCAATTTTGCCCCAAAAACTTTTATAGACAGTGTGGTGCGTGCAATGCGCGCTTTGCAAGGGCAAGGTGTCATTCTTGCTGCTGCACGCTTCATTGGGCAGCCTCTTGTCCAAGGTTTGGGTCCTCCTTGGGGGCGCTTCGGGTGGTTCCCGGGAAGTCGTACGCAGACATTTTGACCCTTAACATGTCTATTAAGGTACTACGGTCAACTACACTGACATTAAACTCCAAACAACATTTAAAAACAAGGAAAACTTAAAAGGACTCACTAGGACGTCTAAAGACTAACTTTCGAACGCCTTAGAGGTTCTTGGACGTTTGACCTCCAAACCTCTTTAAATCTAGTATGCATACTTTAAAACAGTTAATGAACCTATTATTAACCTTTTTATGCACTTGTGAGGATCTAGCTAACTTAGTTTATTTTGAGGGTGTAAGATTTGTCCCTGAATGACATTTGAAACATTTATACACTTTCAAGGACTCAATGACTCCCATAGTAGTTCACAACACTTCAACATGTTATCACATAAAAGTCAATTCACCAACATATAAGTAAAACCAATTTCATTCTAGCATGCATTTAAAGCAACACAGTAAAACATGGAGTACATCTATAATTCAATCCATGCATACATACTTCTTCATATTCATTGCCATTTAGAGGAACTACCTTCTCCAAATTTAGGCATGTTCATTATTTCATCATAAGGTTGAACATACTATGGATCTCAATTGCACACTTAGGCATAATCCACACTTCAACTCGTGAGAAAATTTGAACATTTCATTTAGTTGCACAAGAATCATAAATAAAGTAGATCAACTACAATCATATAGTCTAGACATAATACCATTAAGATCATACATGACATTACCATGCTTAGATCTGTTCAGGGAGGAACTACCTTCTCCTATTCACAACATATACTCATGGCATCATAGAGTTCATACAAAAGCAATGCATAAAGGTTAATTCATTTTAAGAAGGATTTTTTTATTCCAAACAACATTGTGCTTAGAATTCCTTCCTTATGAAATCAACATTGTAGGTTACACAAAGAATATCACCATATTAGAAAGTAAATTTACAGCTTTCAATTTCTAGCACATCACTAGATTTCATAGGCATGCATCATTTTAGGGAAATTTATCATATTTATAGGCACACCAAAAGATATAGTCTAGAAAAACCATCACTCCTCAAGAGTGAGCCTATAATAACACTTCCCAAATTTAAAAAAGTCACCCATATTTCAAAAAGACTCATCTTATATCATTTAAATGAGACTCAATTTCTCATTATGGGGCCAAGTCACAACACATTAAAGTGATTTAAACCATGTTCATTAAGCTATTTCTTGAAATCAATTTACACATTTATCATATAAGGATGCACAACAACATGAGTGACATGCAAATTTATCAAAAAAAAATTTTATGCAATAATGACCTTTCATAATATGCATAACATAGTGTCATTTAAACATCCATACCATATGGAGAACATGCAACTTATCCTTTTATGCAAGACTTCTATCATGAACAAGCTACTAAGGAAATCTTTGGTTTAAAGCTTGAGTAAGAATAGAAGGAAAAGATAGGGATATCTAAAACCTTACTACTCAAATCATCCTCCCCCACTTAGGATAAACCCATTTAAGAGAAACTCATCTCAACTCTAGGGTAATCATAGTTCACCAACCCTATTAACTAAGAAAATCATCCCTCTCTTGGGATCTAAGATTATGAAAATGGTTCTCACCAACACATCAATGTGATTTTCAACCTAGAGAAGTTAAAGGGAACTCAACATAGGGACAACAAGGGCGCAAAAAAAAATCTTACCATCTATGCACATTACCCCCCACTTGGTGTAAGCCTAAGCACATCATGCCCTTAAGCACCAAGATCAAGGAAATTCAAGACCAACCTACAACGGTTATCATTTATGGTGGAACTTTTGATCCAACCATGCCTAGGTACAATCTAAGCACTTCCTCAATTGACTATTCTCAAATTCAAACTTAAAAGACAACTAACCACTTCAAAGTAGGTCAACCTCAATTTTCTCCTTTTCTTGAAGAGTTAAGGGGTGCATACCATACATCCCCCTAAGTCACCTTAGGGTAATCATACTTCCCACTTATGGAAAAAAATTACTTTTTCCCCTTTTTACCACTCTTAGAATTGGTTCATAGAGGGGATCATTAACTATATTACTAGTCATAAGGTTTCTACCATTAACTAGGATACTTCACAATCACTTATAAGCTCAACGCACTATCTCCTCTCCTTAGGAGTAAGCCTAAACAAAAGGTTTCAAACCCACACAAGGATAACTATGAAGCATTTCACATATACAAAGACAACATTCATCTTTCTCACTATTCACCACATACTCCAAGACTTTTCAAGCCTACACCATAACATCATGCTACCATCCTACATAATCATAAGGCATTCTATCATACCAAGGGGAACTTCATTCAACTGTACAACTACTAATAAGCTATAAACATGTAATATCACAACTTTTGAACATAAAATCTCCTTTCTCATAGTCCACCTAGAGCCATAAATGGCATCACATCAACATGTACTAAAATTCACCTTGATGTATACTCATCCAACCATAAAACCAAGCTATTATCAAAACTCACCTTTTCTCCCTCAAGCATTGACAAATCATTTATTCCAAGCAATGACATCTAAAAGACAACCGGACAAGGAAACATAAGAGAGAGATCATATGAGTTAAGTTCTATGGCATGATATGAGAGTAGTGAAGAAGGGAAACTCTATCGTCCATAGCCTCTCGCTCATAGATGTGTCGTGACTCACCACCGATGATCGAGACTCTACTAGACGTGGCAGTACCCCCACCTACACTAAGAAACTTCCCTTAGGTTATCTTTGTTAGAGTCCTTACTTTACTTCCATTGTCCATTTTCATTTAGGGAAACTATAGCTTTAACCAAAATAGACCATGTGATGCTTAACATGGAATCCGGTGTCATGAAACCCACACCGAAAGATAGTGGTCTACCGGCCAAAGTAGAACCAATCATGACATAGCTTTCTAGGTCAATCCACTAGCTAGTATCCTATGGTAACAACATAGTTATGGAACTTGGAGGTACATGTGAAAACCCTTTTTATGCCAAATGGAGCATTATGATTATTCACTTTTGGAAACCCTCTTTATGCCTATCAAGGCACAACTGTGCAATGTATAGACAAGGTCCCATACCCTTGCCCATACTAGTACACCTATGAAGTCATCCTAGTTAATGGATACATAACATACTTTCATGGACTTAAACTTAGCATGCATAATAGTAGACATTAGTGAATATGGGAACTACCTTTTATTTAGACACCATGACCTATGCTACTTGTAAGCATGCATATTGAGTAAGGGTGTGTGTGCATTGGTCAACATGATCACATAATGGCTATAAACAACACATTGGGGCAGCCACCCTCTTAGAACCACAATACACAACCATGCATAGAACACACAACACATAATAGCATAGGAGACAAGCCACGTTCTAATTACACTTACGACTCCTAACTTTTGCTATTCACGCATTCACATAGGGGTACATAGGTAGGGGTCATCATTCCTTAATATTTCATTAATGGCAGAACAAAAATATAACCCTAACATAATCATTCTCATTCTCATAAAAATAGTAACATAACCTAGATTCACAACTAGAGTAGAAGACTAGGCACAAGTTACACATAAGGTGATCATCATAACCACATATTCATATATTCATCAATTTACCTTCAAGGCCATTGTCAACACATATATAATGACAACAAAGTAAACACTGCCACCATAAGTGGACCATACCACTCAATGCCATACAAGGCTTCATCAACTACCAATACTATAAGAAAGTAGAAGGGAAAAAACATCCTTACCAATTCATTATCCTTTCATCACCATTGATCAATACACCTTTTTCATCAACAATACGAAATAGCACAGTAGCTAAATATAATTTAATCATAAAGGAAACCATACACACGTCGCTAGAAGATCATGCTACAACAAGTACACTACATCTCCAATACACTATAAGGTAGAGAGACATAGATCACTTACTAGTAATCCTTGCTTTGATCATCATGATCCACATTAATAATATACCAATAATTCCAATCTAGGACAATAGATAAAGACATAATAATCAAGTCTAAATCATGTTTCGTCTAACGTAGAACTTAGATCACATCATGTGCATAACATTAGCAATCCATAGGCTAAAAGAACCTACATCAATTCATGCCAATCCTTCTTTACTTTGATCATACCTTATTTATACTCACAGTAAAACCGTGATATTAACCTAATGCAATATCTACAATCATCATAACATAATCGAATTCCACATTCATACATTATAACATCAACGTTAGAGTGAACACATAGAGGCATAGGCTAGTCATGTTCAAATCTTCATACATTGATCCAATTGGATCATTCATCAACAATTAATTATCAATATTCTTAAATAACAGTATACATAAGCAATTCAACGTAATACAATCATAATTCAACCAATAACAAGCCACGATCAGAATGCCCATGCAAGGGCTAAATTGAGTTTTGGAAGGGACACGGGTTCACAATGCAATTGGATTGAAATTCACGTTAAAACCAATACATTATCATCAATTCATTATGATTAAGCCTTTGAAAACATTTCAAGAAAGAACCCATGGCTAGATTAAGAAGAAGATATTTGATCATAAAACTTCTTTGAAAACTTTGAAGACGACTCTCTAGATGAAAGATTAACTAGAGATGAAGGATCACCATACCTTAATGTGTAGGAAAACCGCTAAAAATTGATGAAGAATCCATGGTAATCCAATCTCCAAGCTGTTCTTGAGCTTCACCTTCAATGGAGGTTCTAGAGATAATATTTTGGAGGGAAAGTCTAATTTGTGTGAATTGGATTTGGAATGGGTTGATCATTTTTTTGATCACTTAAATAGACCTAAAAATAACTAAATAAACCTATTAGGGTCAGGATAGGACGTGGGGCGAATTTCCCATTCACCCATTTAATGAAACAGTGCGTAGGCAGCTTGACACAGCCTGCACCAACGGCCATAATCGATGCCCAGTAGGTCCATCGACGGACCGTCTGTGGCTTCCGTCAATTGGATCTTGGGTTGTTTTTTGGCTGATCCTTCCCCCAGGATAAGTGTTGATAGATGCCTACCCATTGACAGGACGTCAGTCCAACAGCGGGGCGTCATTTAGTTCAATCGATTGACGTTACCAAGGCAGTGTCTCGACAGCCTTTGGGCCCTTCTTATGGGCCCTTTTGTGGGGCCGTTGGGAAGTCGTACCCTGATGTTTTCAACATGAATATACACCTTAAAATTTTTAAGACCTTCCAAGAAATTTTCACCCAAAATGAACACGTAAAACACATCAAAACATGCAAGGCACACTCAAGACACACATGAACGTCTCAAGGGCTAACTTTTAAATGTCTTAGATGTTTTTGGACGTTTGACCTCCAAACTTCATGAAACTCCATAAATTGATTATAAACATCATTATTACACATTTAAGTACCTCATAAGCCTATGACACACACATAAGCACATAAAAACACATAAGGCCCCTTAGGTCACTAGTCATCGAACGTCTTGGTCGTCCCTTGTAGTTTTAGTTCCAAATGACTTCAAATCACCCAGTCATTCTTTAAAACACTTAATTAACATGTTAACAATCTTATAGGCAGAAGTGAGGCTCTAGACACCCTAATTCATTTTGGGGGTCTTACAGTATGCCCCACTTTGGAACATTCGTCCTCGAATGACACTTAGAACACTTAATCAGAACAAGGACTTCAATGAATATTTGAGAAGCTCACAACAGTCATAACATCATCATATTGAAGTTAATGAACCAAACTTACAACGAACAAAATGTCAAACCATTAAGCACTCAATGCAACACAAGCCAGCAAAAAAACTTTATTTACTCACTCTTTAATGCATCAAACACATAGGCTCTTATCATATTCATAGGAGGAACATCCTTCTCCTAATCATAAAATGGTAATTACCCTTCATTTTTATTAATAGCTCAACTAGCAACCATCTTTTAGTCACATTAGGCAGATACCAACATCACTCAAGAACAAATAGGCTCTCATAATTCAATGCACAGAGACTTAAGTTAAATAGGTTGACTGGATTCTTATTAGTTAGACCTAATGCTATGAGGGTCATACTCAACCATACCATGTTTAGTTGTGTCCATGGAGGAATGTCCTTCTCCTCAGTACACCTACATGTCTCATGAGTTCATACCCAAACAAATGCACAAAAGTCAACTTTACTGTAACATGAAAATTTCTCAATTTTTAATCATGGAATGATCAAAAATCCTTCCTAGTGAAGTAAACAATTGTAAGTCATTAAGCACATCACAACAAATAGGAATCCATTTCACAAAATGTTCTAACATAGCAATAGCCTTCACAGTAAGCATCATTTGGGAATGTCTTACAGTTCATAGGCACACACAAGGATAATAGCTAAAATGCCTTCACTTTTTCAAGAGTGAATCTACAATCATGCTTTCCAAGCCCTACTTGTCGCATAGATTTCAAGAGACTCAACATATTTAATTTTAAAGAGGCTCAATATCTCATTATAATCCTAAGCCTTACATATCAAAAGTGACTCCAAACATGCTTCTTACCTTATCTTATGAGGCAAATTCAAAACTAGCATATCAAGATGCACAATCGACATGAGAAAACCATGAAGTTAATCAAAATTTCTTTTAAAGTACTTTAAAATCTTCAAAATACTCTTACGAAAGTGTCAATAAAGACATACCAAACATATGAAGGTCATGCAATTCATACTTTATGCAATGCTCCTATCATGAACATGCTTACTAAGAATTCGTTAGTTTCAAGCTCAAGTAAGAATAGAAGAACAAGGTAGAAATATCTACAACCTTACTGCTCACATCACCATCCCCCACCTAGGGTATACCCAATTAAGAGCAACTTCACCCAATCTTCAAGAGGATCTTAGCTTTTCAACAAACAAAGAACTTATAGTAATTTACCATAAGGGCTTCAAAGGCATTCTAAGCCTTATCATCTATGCAAATTATCCCCAAATTATCAAGTTGAGTCATACTCTTCAACCACATATGGTTTTCAACAATAGACACCAAGTTCATACAAAATTAGGGAAAATAATTGAGAAGAATTAACCATAGGGACTCTTCCTTTTCGTTCAACCTTACAGTAAGGTGACTTCTAGATCAATCAAACCCACATAATCACTCTACAAAGACAACATACTACTATTTCTTCTAACACCAAGCCTATACAAAGACTTCAATCCATGAAAATCAATCATGAAGGTTCACACATATAAACAAGGGAAACATTTGAAACATTATACACATACAATTAGGCAACATGCATCTTTACCATTTAACATATTGCTAAAGCATTTCAAGTGTCACATACGGGAATACCCCCTAGACATAACCGGCATGGGCGTCTTCTTTGAGGACAAAGACTAGCCTCTTAGATTACATCATTACATTCATAGGTCAAATTTAGCGGAAAATTTAAAACTTTTCATTAATTCTAATTGGATGTTTACATAGACCTGTACATACACATAATGTATATATATATATATCGAGTATACATAGACCCTTCGTATAGGAAGATTACTTAGTCTTCTACTTTTATTGCACATAAATATATATGATATAACATAGTGTAAAAATAGTCGTCTCATATCATAACCATCTAATAAGAGTATATCAAATTGGGCCTAGCCCATACATCTATGAAACAAGACCACATATAGGTCATACAAATGTTTAGTACTCAAATGAAAGGGAAGAAACATAAGAGTCTTAATACTAAAACAACTTCATAGCTTGATATTGGCATTGCCCTCGGAAAGTTAGGACCTACCCAACTTGGATGATCAAGAATTTTAAGTCTTCTTCAAAATCGTCTCCAAAAGCCCTTCAAAGATCGGAACCTAAAATGTTAGGGAAAAGGAAGAAATGGGGTTAGTACACAACTTGTACTAAGTATGAGACCATATGCACACATACTTTGAAATCATGCTAAGAAAAGGGACATTTCAATAAGTATGCATTTTTCATTTTAAAAAAATATTTATGCACACTCAACAAGACCATACCAATTAATTTGACACATTCCTTAAGTCCAAAACATGTAGACATAAGACCAATAACACTAAGTCTAGTAAAGTCAACATGCATATCATATAATTGGACACATAGTCAAACAACTCTATCATCATGTCATACTAGCAACAAGCATAGATAAGAGTTCATTATAACATAACCAATGCAAGACAATCAACCATGAACCCTCATTAAGTCAACAAGTGCAATGACCAAGCAAAGCCCCGTAACCCTGCCCAATCAAGTAATCCAACAAAAATCGTGACCAACATCCTAATTCACATAGCATCGCATTTAAGAGTACATATCATCATACTTTAACAATGTAGACCAACACATATTCATAATTGACACCAATCAACATAATGTATCAACAATGTGCAAGTTCAGCATACACATATCATGTACCATTATAAGCATATACATACATAGTAACAACCTCCTAAAGTTCCCTTCAAGGCAAACTAGTGCAAGGCATAGGTAGATTCCCATACCCCTACCTAAGCTAAGTTAACCTCTCAAGTCACCCTAGTTGGTTTGAACTTCTTTACTTCCTTTTAGTTTAGGGAACACTTTTCTTAACTGACATAGACCACAAGAGCTAAGTGTGGAATCTGGTGTTGTGAAACCTTACACCGATTGAAGCTGGTCTACCAGCCAAAATAAAACAAAACATACACGGAGCTTTCTAGGTAGATCCGTTAGCTAGTCTTCCTATGGGGGCAACATAGTTCAAGAACTAAGAGATAGGTATAATCCCTCTACATACCACTTGGCAAATGGGGATTCCTCTCATGGGAATACATTGGATGAGTATCCCTCATTGGGGAGTCAACAACACATGTGGAACTATAGGGTGAATCTTCCTCTATGGAAAGCCATCACCTCCCATTGTCAAGTTCACTCGGTCCTAAGCTAAGTCCATTTTTGAATGTCTTTATTAATCATCATAGATAATAGTAGGTCATAGGGTCTAACACTTGTATATTCATCATCATCATAGAGCAATAAAAATTGCATGAGTATTGTCCTTTCATTACAATTCATATAGGTGAGGTTAGCACATTAACATCTTCATATCATGATAAGGCACATTGATAATCATTAACCATCCTTATAACATTTACATATTAGGCCAACACCTCACAAATCATAATCAAGACATTTCAATTCAATATCATACCAACCTATAAATCCTAATACAAGGCATACTCCAACACAACATCATGACTTAATCACAATTAACCATAATTTGAAGTAAATGATAGGGATCATAAGAATTACCAATTATCCTTCATAATTCATCATCATGGTCTTACCATAAACCCTTAACTCAACCCAATCAGGGTATAACATCATCATAGTTCAATGATCAACATTATTGAAAGGAATAGATCACTTCAATATTAGTTTATAGCTTAAGACAAGATACTTAGGTCAAACTCACAACATACTTCATAACCTAGATCACTTCCCAATAACTAGCATAGAAGGAATATAAATAACTCTAATTCATTCATCATTAGTATAACACCATCATATATTAGTAATTAACCAATAACCAAGTCCATTGAACCAATATAACCTAATTCATATAAAGATCATAACCTACGGTTAAGGGGTAAAGGTCATCTTCTACAAACTAGACAAAACCATCATGATATATAATAATTAAGTTAGAATGCATGTTAATCTATTCATAATATCTAAATAAATAATAAACAAATCAATTAATAACATCAATTTCGAGATTGGATGAAACCCACTTGAAAACTCAACTTTTGAAATTAATTTTATGGAACCGTTTGAGGAAAGAGGTGTCAAAGGTGAATTAGATCCCATACCTTACTAATTGATGAAGATTGACGGTGAAAATTGACTCTTTGAAGCCCTTAAACCATCCCCTATCTTGGTCTTCAATGGAGTTCTTCAGTAGAGAGAAATAAAAGAGAAGGAAGAGAGTTTGGGTTTGTGAGTTATGAGAGCTTCGGTTAGTCTAATGGGGTTGGCGTCTTTATATGGGTTGTTAATTAACTTAATTAGGCCTACCATAACCCCTAACTAAAGACATAACCCCCTTAATTAATTAATTGGAACTAACTTAAACGTGCAGCAAATTAGACCCCTCCTAGATGAGACCCCGATCGACGGTCCGTCTGTGTGACGACAGCTACAGGACCCTCCGTCCTGTTGGTCCGTCGTTTTGGTCTGAGACTGATCCAAAACCAGTCTTAGGGAAAATGCCTAAGTGTTCATCGACGAGGAAATCGACGCCCTGTCGATTGAGACACGGATCTTCTACTACAAGTCGTTGGTCACACTGTCTTGGCAGTTCTTTGACCCCAAACACGAGGGTCGTTCTCAAGGGCCCTTGGTTGGTCCTTGGGGAGTCGTACCCAGATTTTTCAACCATGAATCAACTTAAATAGATTTTAAAAACCCTTCCACTAATTTTCATCCTTTTTCGACTCCTAAAACATAGTCAAATAGTGTAAGGCACGCTAGTACCTCCTTGAACTAGTTTCCAGACGTCGTGGATGTTTTTGGACGTTTTGGTTTCTAGACTTTCTAAATGACTTATATTCATTAAAATAGACCATAAAACAGTGTATACACCTTATGACACTTATTTTAGGGTCTAGAACACGTCTTGGATTTTAGAACTGTTACATCAATCTCAAATCATATCATTAGGCTATCATCATGCAAAACCATATAGTAGCATACCATTCCAAAAAGAAACTCGTTTTCACCATAAAAACACCTAGAATGATTTAACCATATCATAACATATAATTTCCAACACAACATGCTATTTCACATAGGTCTCACATATAGCCACAAGGGACATCGTATCAACATATCATTGCAAAATTCACCTTCAGACATACTCACCATAAAACCAAGATAAGCATCAAAACACACCATTTCTCCCACAAGCATAGAGATACAATTTCATCCAAGCAATAACATCTAAAAGACCACCGGACAAGAAAACATAAGTGAGAGATCTTACAGAGTTAGGTTCTATGACACGACATGAGAATAGTTGTAAGACCCCCAAAATGAGTTAGGGTGTCTAGAGACTAACATGTTTGTATAAAATTTCTAAGGTCCTAAAATTCTTATAATATGGTATTGAGGCAGTATTTAAAGTCTGAGTGATTTGAAAGTCAAACGTCAAGGGACGACCAAGATGTTCGACGATTAGTCACCTATGTTCCTCATGTGTCTATGCATGCTTGTAATTGTATTTCACGAGATTATGAAGTCTTAAAATGAGTTATAATGATTTTTAATGGTAGTATATGTAGTTTCGTGATGTTTGGAGGTCAAACGTCAAAGAACGTGTAACACGTTCGAAATTTAGCCCTTTAGACGCTCATGTGTGTCTTAATGGGGCCATGCATGTTTGGAGGTGTTTTACGTCTTCATTTTGGGTGAAACTTGCATTGAAGGTCTAAAACTTGTCAAGGTTTGTATTTATGTTTCTAACGTCCGGGTACTAGTTCTAAAGAGTCCCGCAATAGGGCCCACAAGAAGGACCCAAGGCTGTTGAGACACTGCCTTGGCAGTGTCAATCGACGAGCTCAAATGCACGCTTCGTTGGTTGAGTGATGCCCCATCGATAGGGAGGCATCAATGGTCACTTAGCCTGGGAAATTCTTGGCCACATGAAAGCCTCAGACCCAATAGACGGAGGACACAGAACGGCCCATCGATGGACCAACACCTAGTCGATTGGGTCCGTCGATGGTGGCCGGCAACTGGTGCCATGCGACAACCTCATTAAGGGGTGAATGGGAAATTCACCCCATGTCCTAAACTGACTCTAATAGATTTATTTACCTATTTTTGGGCATATATAAGTATTCTAAGACGTGACCAACCCATTCCCAATCCCTTTCACACATATTAAACCTTCTCTCAAAAACCTATTCTCCCAAGAAACCTCCATTGTTGTTGAAGCTCAAGAACAGCTTGTAGATTGGATTCACATGGGTTATTCACCATTTTTTAGAGGTTTTAAACTAGACAAAGTTATGGTAATCCTTAATCTCCAAGTAACCTTTCACTTTGAGAGTTAATCTCAAGTTTTCAAAGAAGGTATCATGATCAAATCTCTTCTTCTTCAATCTAGCCATGAATTCTTTCTAAAAAACGTTTTAAATGTTTAAATCATGATGAATTGATGTTAATGTTTTTGGTTTGAACGTGATTTTAATCCAATTGCATGATGAACCCATGTCCCTTCCCAAAATTGATTTAGCCCTTGCATGGGCATTGTGGCTTGTTCTTGATTGAATTGTGATTCTGTTACGTTGAATTGGTTATATTTACTGTTATTTAAGTATATTGATATTGAATCGTTGATGAATTATCTAATTTGATCCATGTATGAAGATTTGAACAAAACTAGCCTATGTTCTATGTGTTCACTGTAAGTGCGACTTCATGGTGATTACTGTGGGATTTCAATTGTGTAAAGGTCATTGTAGCTACTGTATTTTGTTGATATTATCAATAAATTGTGGATATGAACCCTTAGTGATCAAATCAAAGGAAAATTTGTAAGATTGACCTACATGCTTTAGCCTATAGATTGATGATTCTAGTAGGCTTATTGTGAGATTCAATTATGTTAAAATTATGGTTAGCTACTGCCTATGATGTAATGTGAATATGAATTATATTTAATGGATCAATGTATGATAGTTTGAATAGGATTAACCTATGTAAAAATTATCTTCCATGAATTTCTAATATAAAGCATGTTGACAGTGATCTAGAGTTTATTGGCAATTGTGGTAGGATCTCATTTAAGCTGTGATTTCTTTAAGCTACTGCCCCATATGTAAGTTATTGATGAATTATAATTGATGACTAATGCAAGTGAATTTGGTTAAAGACATATGTCCTCCTACTTTCTAGTATATTGGTGATGTATCGTACTAGTTGTAGCTTTGTATTGTAGTGTCTTAAACATGGCTTCTTTTATGATTAAAGCACCTTTTACTACTGCATTTTTATATAAATTGTTGATAAAAAATGAGTAATTATCAAGGATGATCAAAGGGTGAGAAATTTGTAAGAATGCTTATCTCTTCTAATCTTATAGTATTGTAGTTGATAAAGCCTTGTACCGCATTGTGTGGTATTGTCAACTTATGGTGGCGGTGTTTAATTTATTGTCACTATATATGTGTTTCCATGGCCTTGAAGGTAAATTCATGAATATATAAATTTGTGGTCATGATGATCACACTATGTGAAGCTTATGCCTACTTTTCATATTCTAGTTGTGATTTAGGTTTTATGGATATTGTATAAGCATGTGTATATCCATGTTAGGGTAAAGTGTAGGTGATGCCATTGATTAATTAAAATGGTTAATAATACCTTTCCTATGTACCCCTATGTGAATGCATGGATATCCTAAGTTAGTAGTCTTAAGTGTAATGTGAAGATGACTTGTTTCCTATGCTATTGAGTGTTGTGTCGTCTATACTTGAAAGTGTAATATGGTCTTAAGAGGGTGGCTGCCTCAATGTGTCTTTGATAGCCATTATGTGATCATGTTGACCAGTGTACACACACACTCACACTTCATGCATGCTTAAAAGTAGTAAATGTTGATGGTGTTTAAATGAAAGGTAGTTCTCATATTCACTAGTGTCTACTACTATTCATGTTAAGTTATGTATATGAAAGTATGATATGTTTCCTTAACTAGGATGACTTGATAGGTATACTAGTATGGGCAAGGGTATGGGACCTTGTCTATGCATTGCACATGTGTACCTTTACAGGATAGTTCCTAGGTTTGGTTTACGCATATCAAAGTTAATGTATGGGCATGTTATGAATATGATGTATATGATATGATGAAGTATTAATATGCATAGTGTCTTAGTGGGTTTATATGAAAGGTTTGTTTATATTGTTATACCTATCGACTTATGCATTGATATATGGACATGTGTGATATTTTTGTGTTATGTGAAAGGTTTACTCACATATATGTACACACACACATGAATAATGATCTAGTGAATAGATGGGCCTTGAGAGGGGTGTCCAACATTACTCTAAAACTAGATAGGTGCTTGAATATGCTATAAGCATATGATGATGAATATCCTAAGCCTATGTTTTATGAAAAATGTAATAAATGCTTTTCAACAAAGGGAACTTAGCTTAACACCGAGTGAACTTGACATTGAGAGGTGTTGACTCCCTTGGAGGAAGATTCACCATTTGTACCTTATAAAGTGTTGACTTCCCTTGGAGGAATACTCACCTATGGACCCACATGAGGTGGTGACTCCCCTTTGAGGAAGGTTCACCAATGTTTTCTCATGAGAGGAGGCCCAATTACCCAATTACATGTAGAGGGATTATATCTATCTCTTAGTTCCATAAACTATGCTTGCCACATAGGATATAGCAAAGTGAATTCACTTCGGATGCTAGGATTTATGTTAATGTTCTACCTTGGCTAGGTAGGAACACCTTCCATTGGTGTTAGGCTCTACAACACCAAATTCTATGTTTAGCACCCATGGTCTTAGTGTCGGTTAAGGCTATAGTTTCCCTAAAGTAACATGGACAATGGAAGTAAATAACTAGGATCCTAACTAGGATGACTTAAGGGAGGTAACTTAGAAAAGGTGGAAGTAATGAACCCATCAAGACATTGCACAAGTAGCTCCTTAGGAATTCCTAGAAAGGTTACCTAATGTGTATGATTATGTGTATGTCCTTATGCTTGACATTTTAATAATTGTCTTCTTTATGAAGATGTGCATGTAATGAGTCTACATGATGTGATCTTATCCTTATATGCACTATGTTGGTCTAAATGACTATATGATGAACGTCTTGTATTGACATTAATGAAATTGTCTATACTTGTGATGTTGAGGTTTTGTATGAAGTGTTAAGGCTTATGGTCTCATGAAGGGTTTAGTAAGTATATGTGAGATTATGGGGCTTCACATGTACATTGCACTAGTAGATTAAGATTGAGATTATGAGTAAAGTCTATGAGGTTCTATGTGAAGTAGAACAAGTATATGTGCAAAATGACTAAGATGTTTATTGTAATTTCCTTGGAGTCTTGGCTTAAATGTGTCTATAATATATTATGCTTATATGATGATATGTGTTGGCTTATGTAGGTTGTATGTATGCTTTTTTTGTGACCTTAAGGTGATGCATTGCATCAAGTATCACTAGAGTGTTACTTGGGAGGTTAATGAATAAACAGAAGATAATTCACTGTTAAGGGAAATGAGCTCACTGTAAAGTGACCTCAATTATGGCTTAAATTCTATATGTGATCTTATGTGATGTTTGGCCTTTGATTATGTTTCTATAAAGTATGTGAATAATATAAATGTTATTATGTAAAGTTTTTTATGACTATTTACTCAAAAAGGCATGAGGTATGATTTCAAGAAAATGTCCCTTTTTAAATGCATGTTTTTGCATGGTTGCCATATTTAGTGCATTCTTGTACTAACTCCATTCTTCTCTACTTTTTACACAAAGTGTAGGTTATAGATGCTTAAGGTATGTCTATATGATTGAGGAGTTTGATATGTGATTCTCAAGCTCAATAAAAGGAATCATTAAATCCAAGGATGTCCTCATGTGTAGTTTACTATAAAGTCCTTAATTATTGTACTTATGTATTATGTTATAAGGGTCGTGTCCCTAAGGTACTCTTATGATGTTGAGTCTAGGATGGCAAAGAGACTTAAGGTCTAAATATGTATTATGACTTATGTTTTATATAAAAATGAGATGAAGTTTCTAGCATATCATGTGCTAGGAAAAGTTTTAAATTTTCCGCTAAATTTACTATAACAATGCGATAAATGATAACTATGGGCTTGTATAACACCTCCGAGAGGTCAAGTATGCCATGTTACTTCTAGGGGGTGCTCCTGGGATGTGACAAACGTGGTATCAGAGCATGAGGTTTTAAAAGTTGTTTTAGGGTCCAAGAAGTCTCATATTGCCACGTGTAGTAGAGTCTCCTATCATTGGTGGTGAGTCGCGACACATCAAATGGTACGGGAGGATATAGGAGGATAGAGTTTCCCTTCTTCATCATTCTCATATCGTGCCATAGAACTTAACTCTATAACATCTATATCTTATCATTTCTTGTTCGGTGGTTTTTTTAAATGTGATTGCTTGGATGAGGGAGAAAAGGTGAGTTTTGATGTTATTTCTGTTTTATGGTTTCATGAGTATGTGTGAAGGTGTTTTTTGTCATATTTTGATGATATGATGCCAACTATGGCTATATATGAAATTTATGTGAAGTAGCATGTTATATTGAGAAATGTATGTCATGATGTAGTTAAAGCATATTGAAGTTATCTTGGTGAAAATGAGTTTCTTTTGGAATGGTGTGTTACTATATGGTTTTACATGATGGTAGCCTAATACTATGATTTGAACTTGAAATGCTTAATGACTACTTATGGAAGCGTGCTACCCTAAGAATATGTGCTTAAAGGTGTTCAATGTTCCCTTTGTATGTATGTGGTCCTTGATAAGTTTCTTAGCATGGATTGGAGTTCTTTGTATAGACTTGATCCTAGGTGCGATGATAATATGCTTGTCTTGGTAAAGTTTTGTATCTCATATTGTCATGCTTTTCCCATCAATTTCCTAAATGTTGCATTTTCGAATTTTGAAGCATGTTTACTGTAATTCTAGGCAGCTTACTGTAAGATTTTTGGGAAATCGACTAAATTGTTCCTTGATTAAAAGTTATTGAAATGTGTATAGAATTGATGCATATGAGCATGATAATGAATGTAAATAGGAGATTTGATATTAGGAATAAAGAATGAGATTCTTATGGCATAGTGAGTCGTAGATATGTTTCTAACTTCTTATTGTGTTGTGAGTCCCTTGATGTTGTGGAGTTGATGTTTACCTTAGAATTGAGGGTAGTATTCTTGGTCCTTGTAGGGTGATGATGTGGGTTTGATTGACCTAGAAGTTACCTTACTTTACTATTGAATGAAAAAAAAAGAGTCCTTAAGTCTAAGTCTCCTATATTGTTTCCCCAAATGTTGCATGACCCTGGTGTCTATTGTATTGTTAAAGAACTTATGAGGTTAAATAGTATGATCTAACTTGAAAGATTGGGGGACCATTTGCATAAGTGACAACGTTTAGAATACCTTGGTGTTCCTATGTTAACTTACTCTAAATCCCTTCTAAAGTGATAATCACTTTTAAGTGATGAAAATGAAGGGTGTTAAGTTAAGATCCTCTTAAGATTGGGTTAAGTTGTTCTCTTAATTGGGTTTACCCTAAGTGGGGATGGTGATGGAGTAGTAAGGTGGTAGATATTCTGTACCTTGTCCTTCTATTTTTGCTCGAACATTGAAACTAATGAATTTTAGTAAGCTTGTTCGTGAATAGAGTTTTGCATAAAGTATGAATTGCATGAACTTTATATGTTTGGTATGTATTGATTGACATTACCTTAAGGATATTTTAAGATTCCAAAGTGCATGAAAGAAAATTTTTGATAAAATCAATGTTTATTCATGTTGATTTGCATTTTGATATGCTAGATGTGCATTTGACTTCATGAGATAAGATAAGAAAAATGGTTGTAATCACTTGTGAGGTGTAATGTTTAGCCTTATAATGGAAAGTTGAGCCTCTTTAAAATGAAAAGTATAGAGTCTCTTGAAAAATATGTGACTTTTATGATTTGGAAAGCATAATTGTAGGTTCACTCTTGAGAAGTGAAATCATGTTTAGCTAAGTGTTCATGTGTGTGCCTATGATTTGTATTGTTTTGCCCAAATGATGCTTACTGTGAAGGCTAATGCTATGTTAAAAATTGACATTTTGTGAAGATTGATCCAATGTGAGATTCAATTATGTTAAAATGATGGTTAGTTACTGCCTATGATGTAATGTGATTAAAAATTATATTTAATGGATCCAATGTGGATCAATGCATGATACTTTGAATATGATTAATATATGTAAAAATTATCTTCCATGAATTCCTAATATGAAGCATGTTTAAAGTGATCTAGAGTTTATTGGCAATAATAGTAGGATCTCATTTAAGTTATGATTTCTTTAAGCTACTGCCCTATATGTACGTTATTGATGAATTATAATTGATGAGCAATGCAAGTGAATTTGGTTAAAGACCTATGTCCTCCTACTTTCTAGTATATTGGTGATGTATTGTAATAGTTGTAGCTTGGTATTGTAGTGTCTTAAACATGGCTTCTTTTATGATTAAAGCATCTTTAGCTACTGCATTATTATATAAATTGTTGAAGAAAAAGGAGTATTGATCAAGGATGATCAAAGGGTGAGAAATTTGTAAGAATGCTTATCTCTTCTACTTTCCCTATAGTATTGTAGTTGATGAAGCCTTGTACGTCATTGTGCGGTATGGTCCACTTATGGTTGTGGTGTTTACTTTATTGTCACTATATATGTGTTGACCATGGCCTTGAAGGTAAATTTATGAATATATGAATATGTGGTGATGATGATCACACTATGTGAAGCTTATGCCTACTCTTCCTATTCTAGTTGTGATTTAGGTTGGATGGCTATTGTATAAGCATGTGTATATCCATGTTAGGGTAAAGTGTAGGTGCTTCCATTGATGAATTAAAATGGTTAAGAATACCTTACCTATGTACCCCTATGTGAATGCATGGATAGCCAAATTTAGGAGTCTTAAGTGTAACGTGAAAGATGACTTGTCTCCTATGCTATAGAGAGTTGTGTCGTCTATACTTGAAAGTGTAATATGGTCTGAAGAGGGTGGCTGCCTTAATGTTTTTTTGATAGCCATTATGTGAACATGTTGACCAATGTACACGCACACTCACACTTCATCCATGGTTAAAATTAGTAAAGGTTCATGGTGTCTAAATGAAAGGTAGTTCTCATATTCAGTAGTGTGTACTACTATGCATGTTAAGTTATGTATATGAAAGAATGACATGTTTCCTTAACTAGTATGACTTGATAGGTTTTCTAGTATGGGCAAGGGTATGGGACCTTGTCTATACATCGCACATGTGTACCTTGATATGATAGTTCGTAGGTTTTGTTTCTACGTATAAGAAAGTGAACGTATGGGCATGTTATTAATATGATGTATATGATATGATGAAGTATGAATGTGTATAGTGTCTTAGTGGGTTTATATGAAAGGATTGATCATATAGTTATACCTATAGACTTATGCATTGATATATGGACATGTGTGATATTTATGTGTTATGTGAAAGGTTTTCTCACATATATGTACACAAACACACATGAATGATGATCTAGTGATTAGAGGGGCCTTGAGAGTGGTATCCAAGATTACTCTAAAACTAGATAGGTGCTTAAATATGCTATAGCATATGATGAATGAATATTCTAATCCTATGTTTTATGAAAAATGTAATAAAGGCTTTTCAATAAAGGGAACTTAGCTTAGCACCGAGAGAACTTGACATTGAGAGGTTTTGACTTCCCTTGGAGGAAGATTCACCATTTGTCCATTATAGAGTTGTCACGACCCAGATTCTAAAATCCGGATCGAGATCGGCATCGTTAACCTCTCAGAGGTCACAGACAAGCCTCTTCTTAGCTTTCATCACATTCATATAGTGAACTTTGCAGAAAATTTTAAACTCTTAGAACTTAATGAAGTGTACATAGACTTCATATAATCTTTACATAAATTCATATATCTCAACTAAAAAACCATCTAATAACGAGTAATCAAATCAAATGAAGAATTCGATATATAATATAATAGTCTGCCAAAACGGCCTTAATACAAAGCTTCGAAATAAAACATCTTAAAGAAACGTTAGGGACAACATCCTCTGGCTATGTCTAAATACTAATCTATGAAGATAGACGTAGCATCCTCGAACTCGAGAGGACCTACCAAATGGTCTGGAGATCGCTGAATCCAAACCGCTGCAATGAGTCTTCAATCTGCTCTCTGACTTGCACCTATAAAAATAGTAATTGTATAGGGTTAGTACACACTTGTACTAAGTATAGGTGTATGCACACATACAGGTAAGGACAATGCATAGAAGGAAATGTCTTCCTAACAACATGCCATTTCCGGAAAGTGTAGTCACTAGACTTTCCTAATTCGTTATTTGAGATTTGTGGTATAAATATGATGTATTTTAATGCATTCAAAACACACAACTTATTTTCTATATGAACACAAGACCTTGGAATCATGAACATAATTTTAGAACATCTCAAACGAGAATTTATAATTTTGATCCTCCAAACCCGAGAGCTCCTTGTCCCATACTTAGTTTATTTTTCGTTCTTTTCTTCATTTTGTTTTCTAGTTCAGTTATCTCCTTTGGTCTTATGTTTTACTAACAAGTGAAATGATTCATTTAAGTCCCATACCCACAATGAATCAAGTAAGTAATCCAAGAGACTAAGAAAATAATTTAACTATAATTTAGGGCATGAAATCTTTGTAAGCCAATGTTTATTGGTTAAACCTATTATCCGATGTTGGCCTAATATAAGAAGTCATTATAAGCCAATCTTATTTGGCTATTGTCATTTGCCAATTACATAAGGTCATTATAAGCCAATATTATTTGGATTTAATCACTTTCATAATATGAGATGTCATTATTGGCTATGCCCCTTACATATAGAAAACTTCATTCTTATCAAACATTGACATTCATAAACTCTTGCTTTCGTAGTTCACTTTGAACTTACATCTCTTCTTCTTTCTTACATTCTTAAACCAGTCCGTAGCATTAATATCATGTGAAGTTACATGAAATCCAGTGTCTTCCCCACACTAAAAAAAGAGGTGATTCACCGATCAAAGTGAATCCTAGATTATGCGAGTTAACATGAAATCTAGTGTCTGTCCCACACCGAAAAGGGGTGATTCACCGGTTAAAGTGAATCCATATCAAGTGTTTACCCCACACCAAAAAGAGGTGGTCCATGACTAAAGTGAAACCAGGAATATTCTTTTGAGAATTAACCGACATAGATCATGTGAGCTAAACATGAAATCTGGTGTATTCCCCACACTGGAAAAAGGTGGAATCACTGGCCAAGGTGAAACCAAACATACCTAGTTCTCTTAGGTGGAATCCACAGGCTAGTTCCCATATTGGCTAGACATAGTTCGAAGACTAGGAGATATTCGGAGACTCTTATCCACCAAAGTGGAGCCTCATCTCATGAGACTTACATGTGTTGGCACAAGATCAAAGCTATTCTATCGGTGCTTTGCTCGCTTTCTTTTATCTTCTTATCTTTTAGAGTTGACTCAAACATTTTGGAAGCTTGCATCTAGATTGAGGTTTACTTACTCTATTGATGACTTGTCATCCTTTTCTTTACGTTGATGAAATGTGAATTTATCCTTAATTAACATCTTTGGTGTTAATGAGACTTGTCTCACACGTTCTAACACCCTTTTTTGTGAGTATCTTAACATAGTAGTCTTAGGTGTAAGTGAGACTTGTCTCACTTCTATTAACACCTCATTCTGGTCACTTTCTTAACTTAGAAACTTTTAATTATCTTAATACTCACTTTACTTTCTTACGTTCATTAGGTAGCTGCATATATCATTTATGGACATTGAGAACTTCATTCAATGAAATACTTATGTTCACAGTTCATTTGGTTAGGGCATGTTGGGACTTGTCCCAATGATTGGCATACCCTTGGTTATGGATTCATTGAATTATCTTAGATGTGCTTAAGTTGTCATTTCACTACTTTGGCTATATGTGGTTGGCATAAAACTAGTATTGGCCTAGAAAATTTGGAAATGACTTCATAGCCAATTTATTGGCACAAGCCAAACATTCATTCAAATATAATTTCATGAAATCATTATTAGCCAATCATATATCATAGCTTAGACATAAAATTATTAGCCATTTTGGATAGCCTCATATGAATACTTTAATGAACATATCATCTCAAACAAGTCACGTTTAACAGTAAGTATACACCATGACTGTAACACATCAAGTTTAGCACTTACGAACACAAGTTAACGTAGCATCATTCTTTGTTTCACGTAAGGATTAATTAAGATCATATGAGTATAACTTATAGGCTCATTTGACATTTAAAAATCAAGAAACCTACACATTAAGATCAGCCAGCACCACATACCAACAACATGAAAGAGATTACATCTATATACTAATTGGAATAGAAAACAAGTATACTAGGGAAAAGGGCGTTCAGCAAGATCATTGGGAAACAACCCAACTTTCGAGATTTCATAGATTCAAGATGATGGAAAACACTCTTGGAGAAATAATTCCAGGAGAGAAACTCATACCTTATGTGGATTCGAATCTACGATGATCACTGCACACGAAATCCTTGAACAGCACTTTGAAATCGTCTAAGTGAGACTTTAGGGTTCTACGTTCTTGCGGTTTGCGTTCTGCCTTAGCGTTCTGAGTCTAATGCATTTTGATAGTGATTTATAGGTTTAGGAACTGATGTTGAATTATTAAACTTTAGATTAATCAACTTAATTAATAAATTAATTAGTTAATTACTAAAATACCCCTTCCTAAGTTGACTAGACATAGGAAGACATTGACCTAGCCAAATCTGAAATTGGCTAAGGGTCTCAGCTGGACCAAAGCTTAATTTAATTAATTTGGTTGATTAATTAATTAAATAAGGGTCTTAAGTAAATTACCAAAACACCCCTAAGTCACTAGTACCACAACTAACAACTTTGGACCATCCTAGGTTAGGTACTAGGTTATCCCTAAGTTAGTTAAGTTAGTTAGGTGCCACCCGACTAGGTCTTAGGTTGTCGGGTCCCCTTGGATATTCTTTTTTTATTGGTCCTAGGTTAGCTATCTAGTTGGTTAAGTAAGTTAGAGTCTAGAGTTTGTTAGGAATGTGGACCCCACACGGCTGGACCCGTGCACTCTTGTCCCTAACCGCCTAACTAAATGCGGTTGGGCTTGTCACGTGGTCCCCCATTCGGCCGTTGTACATGTGCTTATACATGTGTCGCTTCCCATTTCTCCCAACCGTGCACTCTTATGGTGCTTTTGGAAAGTTCATTCTTTGTCCAAGGATCCTCACTATGTCCTTGGACACTGCTTACCTAGATGATCATTTTAATTGATCATGTGATATGGTATCTAGGCTTGACTCTTGGGTGCCTCATACCTCATGGTTGATATGGTTGAAAACAGAATTTTAGCTTAGGGTCTTCTTTGCAAGAACAAATCTTTAAACATGCTTATTCATACTTAGAAAAATAGGCTAACACCCTTAGCCAATATTTTATAATATGTCCAAGAGTGTTGACTTCCCTTAGAGGAATACTCACCTATGGACCCACATGAGGTGGTGACTCCCCTTTGAGGAAGGTTCACCCATGTTTTCTCATGAGATGAGGCCCCAATTGCCCAATGGCATGTAGAGGGATTATACCTATCTCTTAGTTCCATAAACTATGCTTGCCACATAGGATCTGGCAAAGTGAATTCACTTAGGATGCTAGGATGTATTTTAATGTTCTACCTTGTCTAGGTAGGAACACCTTCTATTGGTGTAAGACTCTATAACACCAAATTCCCTGTCTAGCACCCATGGTCTTAGTGTCGGGTAAGGCTATCGTTTCCCTAAAGTAAAATGTACAATGGAAGTAAATAACTAGAATCTTAAATAGGATGACTTACGGGAGGTTACTTAGGAAAGGTGGAAGTAATGAACCCATCTAGACATTGCACAAGTAGCTCCTTAGGAATTCCTAGAAAGGTGACCTAATGTGTATGATTATGTTTATGTCCTTATGCATGACATTGTAGTAATTGTCTACTTGTTATGAAGATGTGCATGGAGTGAGTCTACATGATGTGATCTTATCCTTATATGCACTATGTTGGTCTAAATGACTATATGATGAAGGTATTGTATTGACATGAATGAAATTGTCTTTACTTGTGATGTTGATGTATGAAGTGTTAAGGATTATGGTCTCATGAAGGTCTACTAAGTATATGTGAGGTTATGGGGTTTGAGATGTACATTGCACTAGTGGATTAAGATGAGATTATGAGTAAAGTTTTATGAGGTTCTATGTGAAGTAGAACAAGTATATGTGCAAAATGACTAAGATGTTTACTGTAATGTCCTTAGAGTCTTGGCTTAAATGTGTCTATGATATATTATGTTTATATGATGATATGTGTTGGATTATGTAGGTTGTATGTATGCTTTCTTTGTGACCTTAAGGTGATGCATTGCATCAAGTATCACAAGAGGGTTAATTGGGTGGTTAATGAATAAAATAGAAGATACTTCACTGTTAAGGAAATAAGCTCACTGTAAAGTGACCTAAATTATGGCTTAAATTCTGTATGTTATCTTATGTGATATTAGCCTTTGATTATGCTTCTATGAAGTATGTGAATGATATAAACTCTATTATGTAAAGGTTTTTATGAAGATTTACTCAAAAGGGCATGAAGTATGATTTCAAGAAGATGTCCCTTTTTAAATGCATGTTTTTGCATGGTTGTCATACTAGTGCATTCTTGTACTAACTACATTCTTCTCTACGTTTTACACAAATTGTAGGTTAAGGATACTTAATGTATGTCTATATGATTGAGGAGCTTGATATGTGATTCCTAAGCTCAAGAAAAGGAATCCTTAAATCCAAGGATATCCACATGTGTATTTTGCTGTAAAGTCCTTAATTATTGTACTTATGTATTATGTTATAAGGGTCGTGTCCATAAGGTACTATTATGATGTTGAGTCTAGGATGGAAAAGATACCTAAGGTCTAAATATGTATTATGACTTATGTTTTATATATATATGAGATGAAGTTTCTAGCATATGATGTGATATGAAAAGTTTTAAATTTTCTGTTAAATTTACTATAACAATGCGATGAATAATAACTATGGGCTTGTATAAGACCTCTGAGAGGTGAAGTACACCATGTTACTTCTAGGGGGTGCTCCCCGGCTATGACAAACGTGGTATCAGAGCATGAAGTTTTAAAAGTAGTTTTAGGGTCCAAGAAGTCTCATATTTCCACGTCTAGTAGAGTCTCGTATCATTGGTGGTGAGTCGCAACACATAAAATGGTACGAGAGTCTACAGGATGATAGAGTTTCCTTTCTTCTTCATTCTCATATCGTGCCATAAAATCTAACTCTATAAGATCTCTCTCTTATGTTTTCTTGATCGGTGGTTTTTTAGATGTGATTTCTTGGATGAGATTATACTATATGCTTGAGGGAGAAAAGGTGAGTTTTGATGTTATTTTGGTTTTATGGTTTCATGAGTATGTGTGAAGGTGAATTTTGTCATATTTTAATGATGTGATGCCAACTATGGCTATATATGAAATTATGTGAAATAGCATGTTATATTGAGAAATGTATGTCATGATATAGTTAAAGCATATTAGAAGTTATCTTGGTGAAAATGAGTTTCTTTTGGAATGGTGTGTTACTATATGGTTTTACATGATGGTAGCCTAATACTATGATTTGAACTTGAAATGATTAATGACTACCTATGGAAGCATGCTACCCTATGAATATGTGATTAAAGGTGTTCAATGTACCCTTTGTATGTATGAGATCCTTGATAAGTTCCTTAGCATGGATTAGAGTTCTTTGTACAGACTTGATTCTAGGTGTTATGATAGTATGCTTGTCTTGATAAAGTTTGGTATCTCATATTGTCATGATTTTCCCATCTATTGCCTAAATGTTGCATTTTTGGAATTTTGAAACATGTTCAGGACGGAGGGGGGACTGCCCGTCGACTCACAGACGGCCCGTCAGTGGGGTTTCGTCTGTTAGGGTCCAAGTTCCTGCCAAATTTTTAACCACTTAGATAAATACCCCAACCCTCATTAGTCTAAACACAAGTCTCAAAATAAACTCTCTTCATTCTCTATACTTTCTCTCTCTAATTGGAAGACTCCATAGAATCTTAGCTTGGGAGTTGAATTGGGGGCTGATTAAGGGATAATTAATCTTCAATCTTCATTAAAACATTAAGGTATGTGGTCTAATTCACCTTTGAGACTTCTTTCCTCAAAGGGCTCCTTCAAAGGTTTTCCAAAAGTTGAGTTTTCATATGGGTTTCATTCAATTACAAAACTTATGTTATGAATTGAGTTTTTTGTACTTTCTTTAGGGCACAATGAGTAGATTATCATGTAATGTAACTTAATTGGGATGAATTGAGATTGTTTGGTCTAGATCGTAGATTATAACCCTTAACCCTAGGTTTGTACTTGATATAAATTATGACGGGTTTGATTCAATTGACTTTGTTATTGGTTAAATCATCCTTAATTGTTGTTATTACATTGATCATAAACCTATTGTGAGGAATTATATTCTTTCAAGCTAGTTCTTGAGTATTCATCTAGGCTAAGAATATAGACTTAGATATCATGTTTTCAAGCTTTGATTTAGTATTGAAGTATGGTATAGTGATTCTTCTAATTCCATTATCATGTTGGTTATGGGGTTACATTGGTGTGATTACCCAAATTGGGTTGAGTTATGGGTTGATGGTAAGGCCTTTTTGATGAACTATGGAGGAGTGTTGGTAAGTCTTGACTATTCTATTTCTTACTTCAAGTGTAGTAAATTGTGATCAACTCATGATGTTGTGTTAAAGTGTACCTTGTTTAGGGTGATAGGATGGTATGATGATTGAATTTAAATGTCTTATGCTTTGGTTGTGAGGTTGCTTAGGGTGTACATGTTATAAGGATGGTGATGTGTATTAATGTGCCCTATTATGATGTGATATAAAAAGTGTTAACCTCACTTATATGAATTGTGATGATAGGACTATTTTTCTTGCAATTATTATCGATATATGATGATGAATATACAAGGGCTAGGCCTTATGATCTAAACTAAGTTTTAACGTTTAATAAATCTTAAAGACATTTCAATAAAAGGGTACTTAGCTTAGCACCCAGTGATCTTGTACGTGAGGGACCGACACCTTTCTAAGTAGGGAAGGTAGGGTTCACTACGGTCCTCACGGGGTGGATAGCCTCATGACCCAAGGTAGGCTGTAGAGTTGATATTTCCATGATTTCCCCTAAGTTCCATAACAATGTTGCCACCATAGGATACTAGATAGTGGATCCACCTAGAAAACTACGTTTATGATAGGTTTTACCTTGGCCGGTAGACCACCTTCCATCGGTGTAAGGTTTCATGACACCGGATTCCACATTAGCTCATGTGGTCTTTGTCGGTTAAGTCAAGTGTCCCCTAAACTAAAATGAATGTATGAAGTATAAACTAATCGAATGTGACTTGAGGGGTTTGACTTTAGCCTAGGTAGGGGTATGGGACTCTACCTATGCCCTGCACTAGTTTGCCTTGATAGAAGCTTTGAGAAGTTAGTATTATGTATGTAAATAATGATATGGTGTAAATGACTTTATATGTTAAGTAAGATACTTATGAACTTGGAATTAGTTATTATTGTTAGAGAAGGAATATCATATGAGATTGAAAATTATGCTATGTGAAGTGCATTACTAATTATGATCTTTAGAAGGTTACTTGATTAAGTAGGGTTATGGGGCTTTGCTTGGTCATTGCAGTTGTGGCTTTATAAGGATTATGATTGGTTGGGTTGCTTTACTATATACATGATTTACTCTGTTCATGTTTTGTGATGTTACTACTTGATGATAGAGTCATATGAGATTGTGGGTTTAAGTGTGATGATATGCATATGATATAATTAAGTTGTTTATCATGTTAAGGGAGTTGTTTAAATGGCATGATTTCATTAAATGTCCCTTTTTAGCATACTTTGTTGGTAATTGTGCATATGGTCTCATACTTAGTACATGTGGCGTACTAACCCCATTTGCTCCCTTTTTTCCAAATATTTAGGTTCCGGTCGTTGAAGTTTGATTTGAGGTGATTGGAAAGAAGACTTGGATATTATATCATCCAAGTGGTAGGTCCTCATTCTCCCGAGGATGATGCCAATATTCTCTTTACGTATTTACTTAGCTATTACAACTTTTGTATTGACTCTACTTTTCATTTCAGACAAAGTTGTATAAAGCCTATATGCGGCTTACTTTTGTTGTTGTAGGGCTATGCCCATGTTGAGATTGTCTTCAGTAGATGGTTTATGAGATGAGACGGATTTTATGACTCTAATTCTATCGTATATATGTGTATGAAATAAAAGTAGAAGACTAAGTAATCTTCTTATACGAACGGGTCTATGTATACTCGATATTATTATGATTATGTGTATGTAGAGGTCTATGTAAACCTCCGATTAGATATAGTTGAAAAAGTTTTTAATTCTTCCTTATTTTAATTGATGAATGAAATGATCTAAGACTAAGAGGCTTGTCTTAGTCCTCAAAGAGGACGACAATGCCGATTACGTCTGGGTAAACTCGGATGTGACAAATTTTGTATCAGAGCATGAGGTTGAATATCCTTGATGTTGACGTCTCTCTCAACCACGTCTACGTAGGTTTGTATTCATAATTGTGAAGCGCGACACACTTATGTATAGGAACTTATTTGATGCTTAGGAATCACTCTCATTCTTTTGAAAATCCATTATCGTGCCTCTAGACTGTACTTCTTATATGATTTCACCTAAACCTTGTATTTTGGTTATAGGAGATGAATACTCGGAGGAATGCGGCTAGGAGACTTGAGGAGGAGATTGCTAATGCGGGAGTTCCTCCCCGTGGTGATCAAGTTCCTCATCTTGAGGAAGTTGTTGTTGATGATCAGGCTCCTGCCAATCCTCCACCCATGACAGAGGCTCATATGAGGGATATTCTTGCTCAAATGGCCCAAGCCATGACTACTCAAGCCCAAGCCGCAACAGTTCAAGATCAAGCTATGACTGCCCAAGCCAATCGGGATGTTGCACCTATGCTCCATGAGAAAACTATGGCTTCCCGACATAGGGTCTTCACTCAGATGAATCCTCCTATCTTCTATTGGTCCAAGGTCGATGAGGACCCTCAAGAATTTATTAATGACGTTTGCAAGATACTATGTGTTGTGGGGTTGTCTACAAATGAGAATGCCGAGTTGGCCTCATACCAACTCAAGGATGTGGCTCAAACTTGGCACATGCAATGGAGAGATAATAGGCCTCTTCGAGGTGGGCCGGTGACTTGGGAGATCTTCAAGAGGGCTTTCCTTGATCGGTTTTTCCCAAGAGAGATGATAGAAGCTAAGGTGGTGGAATTCATCAACCTCCGCCAAGGAGGTATGAGTGTTCACGATTACTCTTTGAAGTTCATTCAATTGGCCAAGTATGCTCCTTCCTTGGTCTCCGATCCTAGAGACGAGATGAGTCGATTATGACGGGTGTATTGGATGAATTACAAGAAGAATGTCATTCGCCTATGCTACATGATAATATGAACATTGGTCATCTTATGGTGCATGATAGAAGGGTTGAGGAGGCTAGGGAAAAAAGGAAGCATAAGGATTCCAAAAGGACAAGGTCTTTTGAGGGTGGAGCTACGAAAGATAGGCTTGGAATTCAAGACAAGCCTAGATTCAAAAAGAGGTTCTCAAATCAAGTTCCATCCAAATTTCCCAAGATTAGGGAGGATAAGGCCTCTAGGCCGAGAGTTCAAAAAGGGAAAAGTGGAAATTCGTCTAATGAGAAGCCATCTTGCAATGAATGTGGGAAGAAGATTTTTGGTGCTTGCCTCCTCGGGTCGGACAAATGCTTTGGTCATGGGAAGATTGGCCAGAAGGTGATAGATTGTCCTAATGCAAAGGGGAAAGAGAAGGGTGGACAGCCAAGTGGTTCTAGTGATGCTCCCAAAAAGAACCGCTTTTATGCTCTTCGTACTAGAGGTGATCAAGAGGCCTCTCCCGATGTGGTGACCGGTATGTTACAAATCCTTTCTATTGATGTGTATGCTTTGCTTGATCCGGGTTCTACTTTGTCTTTTGTTACTCTCTTAGTAGCTAAAAAGTTTGATACTTTACCCGATGTTTTGCATGAACCTTTTGTGGTGTCTACTCCGGTGAGTGAATCAATTTTAGCGAAAAGAGTCTATCGAAATTGTCCTATTACTTTGCCCAATAGAGTTTCTCATGTGGATCTAGTTGAACTATATATGCTTAACTTTGATGTCATTTTGGGTATGGATTGGTTACATGCTAGTTTCGCTTCTATTGAATGTAGGACTAGAGTTGTGAGGTTTAGCTTCCCAAATAAACCCGTTATTGAGTGGAAGGGTGGGAATTCTATTCCTAGAGATCGTATTATATCTTGTCTAAACGTATGTAAAATGGTCTCAAAGGGTTGTCTTTATCACATTGTATGATTCCAAGAATTGGATTCAAAAATTTCTCCTATCGAGTCGGTCCCCGTGGTGAGTGAATTTCCGGAGGTCTTTCCTATTGACCTTCCCGGTGTTCCTCCCGAACGGGAAATTGATTTTGGTATCGATTTGCCACCGGAAACAAAATCTATTTCGATTCCTCCTTATCGAATGGCTCCAGCCGAATTGAAGGAGTTGAAGGCAAAACTTAAAGATTTGCTAGACAAGGGACTTATAAGGCCTAGCATTTCTCCATGGGGTGCTCCGGTCTTGTTCGTGAAGAAGAAAGATGGGTCCTTCAGAATGGTATTGATTATCGCTGTCACGAACTGAAAGCACCCCCCTAAAAGTTAGGGAAAACCTTCGAATCATGACCGGGCGTACTTGATCCCTTTGGGGTCTCGTACAAGCCCTCTAACTAGAATTCATAACATAGAGCATGAAAAGTAGTGCGGAATTAAAACTTTTCACGATAATAATAATAGAAGAAGTCTTTTCATAAATACTAGGAATTCTTATTGTCACAAGCCAACTTAAAGACACAACTTGGAATCTTAGGGACACGTCCCTTTACAATAAAAGTAAATACATCTTTAAGTCTTAATAAAGAACTAAGAAACATAAAACTATGTCCTGGAATATATGAGGACATACCCAAATCTCGAGAGATAGAATTCCCAAGCTTCAACTTCGATCCTCCAAAAGGCTTTCAACCTATACTCATAAGGTATATAAAAGTATGGGGTTAGTACAACAATGTACTAAGTATGGCATATGCAAAAACATACGAAAAGGGACATTTTAGTAAAAATAACTTTTCATGCAATTTAAATATAATATTCATGAATCTAGAAACAAAACAACATAAGAATCGACAATCAACACTTTATGGCAACTTTACCAAAACTTAGATTAATCAAAAGGAACATTTCAATGAACTTACTAAACTTACAATGAAAATTGAATAAAGCATCATAGTGAACATTTTGTATTCTTACAATGGAGACCTTACAGTGAATGGCACGGTCCAAGTCATATGAACTCTTTTCCTTTGAAGTTGCCCTAACCCAAGGTTATCCTAAGACTCCCTAAGGTGAGCTAAGAAGGGATTTTCATTACACCTCCTTTCAAAGCACACCAAAGCGACCCTTAAAACTACCAAATCTTAGGCTTACTTCGTTGGAAATCAAATCCACGCCCTTGGCTAACATATGCAAAACACTCATGGAAATATAGGTCACACCAAGTGCAATGTGAGAGTAGCATCCCATACTACCACTCCCACTTAGTGCTCCTAATGAATTCCATTTACTCAAGTACTCCACAATAATCATCCATAACACTACACCATAACACTCATTCACACGGATTTCATGAAGGTACTCTTCTACCATAGTAGGTATAGGTCACACCAAGTGCAATGTGAGAATATCATCCCATACTACTACTCCCACTTAATGCTCCTACTCGGTAACTAATGTGGAGTGAGCACTTCACGACATACATACACAATATCAACAATATATGAGATAATTAGTTTCAAATAAATTCTTTTGTGGGAGTTAGATTAACTGACAAAGACCATGAGAGCTAGACATGGAATCCCGATATTAACCCCTATCGGATGAGGGATCCTTACTTGCCTAGTGTAAGGTCATGCTTCTTAGCGTTTGCATGGATTTTCCAATAGCTACACCTATGCGGGCACATAGTTAAGGGATAAGGAGATTGCTACTAAGTAACTCACTCTCTACTAACGAGGAGTACTCATCTCAAGAGGTACTTTGGATTACCACATCTAAACTCACGAAGTGCAATCCACCTCCCCTTTATATCCTCTCGGTGCTAGGCATAACTCCCCACGGATTTCTCAACATAATAGTCTATCTTAGAAAGCTCACTAGGAATGAAGCGGCTGCTACTAGACACTACATCTCAACTCACGAAGTGTGTCCACCTCAAGATTTTCCCTTTTTGCTCAACTTGGCATAATACATTGTTTAAAGTGTGTGTGTGTGTACATGTGTACACCTTGCATATAAGCATCATCTCATCATCAACAAGTTCTACGCATACTTTAACCTTGATTCATCAAGTTACACACTCCACATGCTTCTCATAATCATATACTTCATTTAGACATAAACTAGGTCAAACATGAAATCAAGCTACACTAAACACAATAGAAGACCCATATACAATATATCTTCATTTAACATATTAGACCTTCAAGATTACCTACTCAACACATACTAAACAACATCAAGTTCTTCAATTAGCACCGCCACCCATAAGGTGGACCATACCACTCAAATAGCAATTCATAATAAGAAATATACAATGAAAACAACTTATCAACAAATCAAACCATCATCACCCATAAGCAATTTATCAACATTTCACCATATTAAGTCCCTTAGGGCAGTAGCTACACCAACATGACATACACAAGAAGACCCAAGTTCATACCCTACTCAAATCATGCTCACATAACCCCATTTTAAGTCAAAAGTTAAAGTATTCATAAACAAGATTTTCATGGAGTTTTAACATAAAAATCATCAATTTAAACCAAAATAAATTCATTTAAACCATTAGAACTCAAATACAAGAAGACCCATACTAGAAATCAAAGTTAGAAGAAGTTTGAGTTTAGAAACCCTTTTTGAAAACCATTTTGGGAAGTTGGCTTCTTGAATGAAATGATATTCAAGAATGTATACCATACCTCACTAAGCAAGCCAACTCCAAGAGTTTTTTATGAAGAGATACATCCAACCAGCCCTCCTATCCTTCCTTGACCTCTAGCTTTCAATGGATTCTTTGAGAGAGTTTTCTTTAGAGGGAGAGAGTTTGAATTTAGAAGTGAGGGAGTCTTGTCTAGGTCTAGGGTTTAAAACTAGTTTAATATAACATAAAAACACCAAAATTCTACACCTAGGGTCTTAAAAGACTTGGGGTGTATTTAAATAAAACACCCTAAGTTGGCAGACACTTAACAAGCATTAGCAGGTCTCACCGACGAGACCTTCCTCGACGGACCATCGCGGGTGCAAAGGACCGTTGGCGGGGTATCTTCGGGAAACACTTAGCTCCAAATGGAGCATGGCCAAGTTTCCCACTCACTGGTCCACATGACACCCTGGGTCGACGGACCGTCGAGGGACCAACGGACCGTCCCAAGGGTCGTCGTGGGCCACTGATTTGACAGACTTTGCCCAAGTCTTGGGCCCTTCATCTAGGGACCCTTGTGGGTTCTAGGTGGGGTCGTGACCGGACGTTAAAACCCTAAACTAAGTTGTCTAGCTCTTAGGAACATCCAATGCAAGATTCAAGTAAAACAAACACGTAAAACTCGTCCAAACACACCAAGACACACAACTACATTCTAAGGCATACCATCCGAACGTCATGGACGTTCTTGGTCGGTTGAACTCCAAACTTCACACACTGCCTAAGGATACTAAACTAACTCCGTTTAACTTAATGTCGACTCAAGAAACAACCATGAGGCTCTAGTTCACCTTAGTTTATTTTGGGGCGTTATAATCGTCAAATCAACAAAGTCACAATCAATAACAAGTATCCTCTCCCGCGGATTGATGATTTATTTGATCAAATCCAAGGGTAAAGCTACTTCTCCAAAATTGACTTGAGGTCGGGGTATCACCACCTAAGGGTGAGAGGTGAGGATGTACCAAAGACGGCCTTTCGGACTCGTAATGGCCACTATAAGTTTCTTGTTATGTCCTTTGGTCTCACTAATGCTCCGGCGGCATTCATGGACCTAATGAATAGGGTGTTTCGAAGCTATCTTGATTCATTCGTTATTGGGTTTATTGATGATATCTTGGTGTATTCGAAGAATAAGGGTGATCACATAAGTCATTTGAGGGTGGTATTGCAAACCCTTAAAGAACATCAATTATTTGCCAAGTATAGAAAATGCGAGTTTTGGTTGAGGTCGGTAGCATTTCTTGGTCACATCATCTCTAGTGAAGGAATTGAGGTTGATCCAAGGAAAACAGAAGCGGTGCGGAATTGGCCGAGACCATTAACTCTAACTGATATATGGAGTTTCTTGGGTCGAGCAGGCTACTATCGAAAGTTTGTTGATGGATTTGCATCCATTGCATCTTCTTTGACTACTTTGACCCAAAAAGTGGTCCGAAGCATGTGAAAAGAGCTTCCAATTATTGAAAGATAGGCTTACTTCTGCTCCGGTGTTGACACTACTGGAAGGTACAAAGGGCTTTGTGGTTTATTGTGATGCATCCCGTGTTGGTTTGGGGTGTGTGCTTATGCAAAATGGGAAGGTTATTGCCAATGCTTCTAGGCAACTTAAGGTGCATCAGAGAAACTATCCCAGTCAGGACCTTGAGTTAGCGGCCGTGGTGTTTGCTTTGAAAATATGGAGGAATTACTTGTATGGTGTTCATTTAGATGGTTTCACTGATCATAAGAGTCTCCAATATGTGTTTACTCAAAAGCAGTTGAATCTCCGTCAATGAAGGTGGTTAGAATTGTTGAAAGATTATGATATGTATGTCTTATATCATCCCGGCAAGTCCAATGTGGTTGCGGATGCTCTAAGTCGTCTGACTATGGGTAATATGTTTCATATAGATGAAGAAAAGAGACACCTAGTAAAAGATGTTCATAGGTTTTCTAGATTGGGGGTGCGATTGGAGAGTTCTCCTAATGGTGGTGCTACGGTTCATCATAGCACCGAGTCATCATTGGTGGTTGAGGTAAAGTCCAACCAACATCTTGATCAACTATTGATGGGGTTGAAGGAATCGGTTCTTGGCAAGTTCAATGAGTCTTTATCCTTAGGGGGGGATGGTGTGTTGAGGTACCAAGGGAGATTATGTGTTCCCGATGTAAACGGGTTGAGGGATCGGATCCTTAAAGAAGCTCATGGATCTCGCTACTCCATTCATCCGGGTTTGACTAAGATGTACCATGACCTTCGGGAGATATATTGGTGGGAAGGTTTGAAGAAGGACATAGGAGAATTTGTTGCTAAGTGTCCAAATTGCCAACAAGTAAAGGCGGAACATCAAAAGGCGGGTGGCTTACTACAGGAGATCCAGGTTCCTATTGGAAATGGGAGGATATTAATATGGACTTTGTAGTAGGGTTGCCTCAGACTCAAAAGTCATTTGATTGTATATGGGTGATTGTTGATAGATTGACTAAGTCTGCTCATTTTATTCCCATCAAATCCACTTATTCGGTGGAGGATTATGCAAAGATCTTCATAGATGAGATTGTGTGTCTCCATGGTATTCCGTTATCCATTATTTTGGATCGAGGTGCACAATTCACATCTATATTTCGGAGGTCATTCCAAGAAGGTATGGGTACTAAGGTGAAATTGAGTACCGCTTTTCATCCTCAAACGGATGGTCAAGCGGAACACATTATTCAACCCCTTGAGGATATGCTTAGAGCTTGCATTATTAATTTCAAAGGTAATTGGGATAAGCACTTGCCCTTGGTGGAGTCTGCTTATAATAATAGCTTTCATTCGTCCATCTCCATGGCTCCCTATGAGGCCTTGTATGGGAGGAGGTGTAGATCTCCTATAGGGTGGTTTGAAGTTGGTGAACCTTCGATTGTTGTTCCCGATTTAATTTATAGGACTTTGGAGAATGTAAACATTATAAGAAATCGGTTGCAAACAGCCTAAAGTCGACAAAAGTCCTATGTCGACAATAGGAGAAGGGATTTGGAGTTTGAAGAAGGTGATAAGGTGTACTTGAAAATTTCACCTATGAAGGGGGTGGTTAGATTCGGCAAGAAGGTGAAATTGAGTCCTCGTTATGTGGGTCCTTATGAGATTTTAGAAAGGGTTGGTAAGGTTGCCTATCACTTGAAGCTCCCTAATGATTTAGCTTTGGTTCATCCATTTTTCCATGTTTCTATGTTGAAGAAGTGTGTCAGTGATCCCGAGTCTATTCTTCCTATTGAAGGCCTTGGAGTCAAGGATAATCTCTCTTATGAGGAGGTTCCGGTTCAAATCCTTTATAGGCAAATGAAGAGATTGACGAACAAAGAGGTGGTTTCCGTAAAAGTGTTATGGAAAAATGACCTAGTTGAGGGTGCGACATGGGAGGCCGAGGCCGACATGAAGACTCGTTATACTCATCTTTTCGATGATTAAGGTTAGCCATTCTTTTTAACAATATAATTATGACTAGAAAAGTTGGTTTCTTGATTTTAGGTGAAGTTTTGCAAAAATCTAATTTTTGAAAACTTCACAGTGATGATACAGTGAAATCACTGTAAGTTGACCTTGAAAACTTGAAACTTTTGCTTTTGCTAGTTTCGAGCTAAGTTATGCATTTTGATATGGTGAGTCTTTATGGAAATTATATATAGCATATTGATATGATGAACTTTGTGCTAATTGACTCATTTAGTGTATGTTGAGCTCATGTGTGTTGTGAGAAGGAGATACCTCATGATGAAATGATTGAGCCTATGTGTGGTGATTTGAGTTTTGAAATTTTTCCTTATTACAATGATGTGATTCATGTTAATTTGATATTGTGGATTGGTTGAGCTGCTAGTCTTGCATCTACTCTTTCCTTGAAAAGAGTGTTTAGTGTCATTCGGGGACAAATGTTCCTAAGGAGGGATAATGTAACATTTCAAAATCTCAAAACGTGTTGTAACTCCTAACCTAGATGTCATGAAGTATAAATACTTTTTATAAGTTAAATTAGAAGTATATAGGCTAGTTATGGTGTTTAGGAATCAAAATATTCAAGAACGTTCATGGCGTCCGGAAAGTTGGCTCACAAAGAGTGTTAGGGTGCCTTAGCCATTTGACAAGTTTTAAGAGTTGTAATTGAACAAAATTTGGTGAAAACATGTGTAACACCTGTTAGCGATGATTCATAGTCGAAATGTCCGGGTACGACTCACCAACGACCAACCAAGGGCCTTTGAGGAGGACCCTTGTGTTTTGATGCAACACTGCCTAGCAGTGTGTATTGACGGAACAGTTGACGGGGCGTGTGGGGATCGATGGGGGGTCGATGCCACAGTCGTCCCACACTTAGAGGATTTTAAGGAGCCCTCGCCTGCACAGTCTCTGACCAAGATGATGGAGTGCAGGACGGAGGAGGGTCTGCCCGTCGTCTCATAGACGGCCTGTCAGCGGGGTTTCGTCTGTGAGGGTCCAAGTTCCTCCAAAATTTTTAATGATCCCATTTAATTAATTAGGTGGTTTGGTGGTTAGTTAGGGGTTTACATAAGTCTAAGTAACTAATTTAACCCCTCACATAACTACCCCAACCATCATTAGTCTAAACATAACTCTCAAAATAAACTCTCTTCCTTCTCTCTAGTTTCTCTCTCTAATTGGAAGACTCCATAGAAGCTTAGTTTGGGAGTTGAATTGGGGGCTGATTAAGGGAGAATTCATCTTCAATCTTCATCAAAACATTAAGGTATGGGGTCTAATTCACCTTTCAGACTTCTTTCCTCAAAAGGCTCGTTCAAAGGTTTACCAAAAGTTGAGTTTTCATGTGGGTTTCATTAAATTACGAAATTTATGTTATGAATTGAGTTGTTTATACTTTCTTTAGAGTACAATGAGTAGATTATCATATAATGTAACTTAATTGGGATGAATTGAGATGGTTTGGTCTAGATCGTAGATTATAACCCTTAACCCTTAACCCTAGGTTTGATCTTGATATGAATTATGATGGGTTTGATTCAATTGATTTTGTTATTGGTTAAATCATCCTTAATTATTGTTATTACATTGATCATAAACCTATTGTGAGGAATTGTAGTCTTTCAAGCTAGTTCTTGAGTATTGATCTAGGCTAAGAAGATAGACTTAAATATCATGCTTTCAAGCTTTGATTTAGTATGGAATTATGGTATAGTGATTCTTCTAATTCCATTATCATGTTGGTTATGGGGTTAGATTGGTGTGATGACCCAAATAAGTTTGAGTTATGGGTTGATGGTAAGGCCTTTTTGATGAAATATGGAGGAGTATTGGTAAGTCTTGACTATTCTATTTCTTACTTCAAGTGTAGTAAATTGTGATCAAGTGATGATGTTGTGTTGAAGTATACCTTGTTTTGGGTGATAGGATGGTATGATGATTGAATTGAAATGTCTTATTCTTTGGTTTTGAGGTTGCTTAGGGTGTTTTATAAGGATGGTGATGTGTATTAATGTGCCCTATTATGATGTGATATAAGAAGTGTTAACGTCACTATTATGAATTGTGATGATATGACTATTTTTCATGCAATTATTATCGATATATGATGATGAATATACAATGGCTAGGCCCTATAATCTAAACTAAGTTTTAACGTTTAATAAAGCTTAAAGACATTTCAATAAAAGGGGACTTAGATTATCACCGAGTGATATTGTATGTGAGGGAGTGACACCTTCCTAAGTAGGGAAGGTAGGGTTCACTACAGTCCTCACGGGGTGTATATCCTCATGACCCAAGGTAAGGTGTAGAGTTTATATCTGCATCATTTACCCCAATTTCCATAACTATGTTGCCACCATAGGATACTAGCTAGTGGATCCACCTAGAAAGCTACGTTTATGTTAGGTTTTACCTTGGCAGGTAGACCACCTTCCATCGGTGTAAGGTTTCATGACACCGGATTCCACATTAGCTCATGTGGTCTACGTCGGTTAAGGCTAGTGTCCGCTAAACTAAAATTAATGTATGAAGTATAAATTAATCGAATGTGACTTGAGGGGTTTGACTTTAGCCTAGGTAGGGGTATGGGACTCTACCTATGCCTTGCACTAGTTTGCCATGATGGGAGCTTTGAGAAGTTAGTATTATGTATGTGAAAGATGATATAGTGTAAATGACTTTATATGTCAAGTAACATACTTATGAACATGGAATTGGTTATTATTGTTAAAGAAGGAATATCATATGAGATTGAAAACTATGCTATGTGAAGTGAATTACTAATTATGATCTTTATAAGGTTACTTGATTAAGTAGGGCTATGGGCTTTGCTTGGTCATTTCACTTGTGGCTTTATAAGGATTATGATTGGTTGGGTTGCTTTGTTATATACATGATTTACTCTTGTTCATGTTTTGTGATGTTACTACTTCATGATAGAGTCATATGAGATTGTGGGTTTAAGTATGATGATATGCATATGATATAATTAATTTGTTTAGCATGTTTAAGGGAGCTGTTTAAATGACATGATTTCATTAAATGTTTCTTTTTAGCATACTTTGTTGGAAATTGTGCTTATGGTCTCATACTTAGTACATGTGGCGTACTAACCCCATTTGCTCCCTTTTTCCCAAACATTTAGGTTCCGGTCGTTGAAGTTTGATTTGAGGTGATTGGAAAGAAGACTTGGATATTCTATCATCCAACTTGTAGGTCTTCATTCTCCCGAGGATGATGCCGGTATTCTCTTTACGAATTTACTTAGCTATTACAACTTTTGTATTGACTGTACTTTTCATTTGAGACAAAGTTGTATAAAGCCTATATGCGGCTTACTTTTATTCTTGTAGGACTATGCCCATGTTGAGATTGTCTTCAGTAGATGGTTTATAAGATGATACAGATTTTATGACTCTAATTCTATCTTATATATGTGTATGAAATGAAAGTAGAAGACTAAGTAATCTTTTTATACGAACGAGTCTATGTATACTCGATATTATCATGATTATGTGTATGTAGAGGTCTATGTAAACCACCGATTAGCTATAGTTGAAAAGGTTTTTAATTCTTCCGTATTTTAATTGATGAATGCAATGAGCTAAGACTAAGAGGCTTTTCTTAGTCCTCAAAGAGGACGCCGACGCCGGTTATGTTTGGGGTAAACTCTGATGTGACAATGGACTTGATATGGAACCCCTTAATATGAACCTTAATTGTGAATTACTCTATGAGAACAAAGTCTAGCACCGAGTGAGTATGGTAAGGGAAGTAGTTCTAGTTAAAGAATGAGACTAGATTACAAATCATGCCCTTCAAATTCCTTAACCATGTGCTTACATGGGATGTGTCCAAGTTCTACCATTGGCAAGTAGAACACCCTCATCGGAGTAGGTTAGAACTTTGGATTCCCTGCTTTTCTATCATGGTCTATGTCGGTTATTTCCTATTCTCATCATATGGGATACCTACTAGCATTAGAGAAGTTCTATGAAGTTTAGGTGGTGGTATGGGTCGCTATCTAGACATTGCACAATAGGCTTTGAAGGTGTTAATTGGAGTCCCTAGGTCTTGTCCAAGACCATTACTTGAATGTCCTTTATGTGATGAATGAGTCCTAAACGAAATAATGAATGTAATGACATAAGTTAATTAACAAAGGATGTTAAATGAATAAGTACTTAACTAGAGTAGTTAAGGGTTGTCTAGTTAAGGTTTGAAGGGGGCATAGGAATGGTCACTTCGTATCTTACCTAGATAAGTCTTAAGAATGTCTCTAGATAGGGAAGGTGTTGATTATGTAGACATGATCTAAACTTAGGTAGTCTTAAGGATTATTTAGGTAGTCTTTAAGAGGTCATGGACGTTCTCTTCTTGATTTACTTAAGTATGTCTTTGGATAGCCTTTGGAAGGAGAATGCCATGTTACCTATGTGTTGATGTCTTAAGTGTGTATGTGTCTTATTATAAGTAGTCGTGAGTGTCATTTAGGAATGCTTAGAGACGTTTTATGGTCGGTCGCTCTTTGTGTTGTTCAAGTGAGTCCTAGTATAACTTTTAGTGAGAAGACTACATGCTAGGAAGTGTTAAAAGAGAAGAAGAGACACTTCACTGTAACAGTGAAGTAATTCACTGTGCAGTGAAATAAGCTTAATGTAATGTTGCCTCAAAAATATGATAAATTGTTTAAAGTGTTTCCTTATGTCTTTCTATGTTGATAAATGTTGTTCTTATAATTATAATATTATTTTTAAATGAAAAGATTCATATTTCTAATAAATGTCCATTTTCATGATTTTTATGCATAATGTCATACTTAGTACGTGTGGTTGTACTAGTCCATGCTTTTATCTATCTCTATAGTAGTTGGTAAGTGAGGAGCATTTGGGAATCAAGACTTAGATCGTAGCATTATTCAAGTGAAGTTGAAGTATGTCCTCAATTGACTCGACGGCATATATGGATGTCTTTTATGTTTTTTATTTCGAAGTATTGTAATAGAATAAGTATTTCTATATATTTAAGTATAGGCCGTGTCCCAAAAGTATTCTCGTGTCTAAGTTTGATGAGATTGAAACTTAGTATTCCGATGATTTTATATGAATGTTTTTAAAGACTATGAAATGTTTTGTGAAAAGTTTTAATTCCGCACTACTTTTCATTATGTATATGCGATGAATGATATGTAAGGGCTTGTACAAGACCTCCGAGATGTCAAGTACGCTGGTTGCAATCCGAGATTGACCCTAACTTCTAGGGTGTGGTTTTGGGATGTGACAAAGCTTGGTATCAGAGCATAGGTTATGAAAGTAGTATTTGGAATCGAAAAGTCTCATCAAGTCACGTCTAGTAGAGTCTTGACCATCGGTGTGAGTCGCAACAAATCTATGGGCGAGAGGCTATAGGACGATTGCGTTTCCCTTCTTTTATACTCCTATGTAGTGCTGTAAAGTAAAAGTTATGAGTACTCATTTCTTATGGTTTTCCTTGTGTTTCTAGGATGATGAATACGAGGAGCAAATCGGCTAGGAGAGTTGAAGAGAATGATGTTCAAGAGGAGATTCCTCCTCAAGTTTAGGAAGTTGAGTAAGTTCCTAGAGGTGCTCAAGGTGCTCAAGGTGACCAAGTCCCTATTGTGGGTGGAGGTAATGATGTTCCGGTGGTTCCTCCGGAGTTGAGTAATAGTGATATTAGAGAGGCTTTGCTTGATTTAGCCCGAGCAGTGACTACTCAAGCGAATTTGAGTATGGTGCCTAGGGTGAATGTTGTGGAGAGGACTATGAAATATAGGTTGAGAGACATTGTGAGGATGAATCCTCCTATATTTCTTGGCTCTAAGGTGGGAAAGGATCCCCAAGAGTCCCTAGATGGAGTGTACAAGGTGTTGAGTGCCATGGGGGTTACATCTAGTGAGAAGGCGGAGTTGGCTTCATACAAATTGAGGGATGTTTCTCAAATATGGTACACTTAATTGAAGGACAATAGGCCGGTGGAGTCGGGTCCTATTGAGTGAGAAGAATTTAAGGAAGCTTTTCTTGGGAAGTACTTTCCCCTTGAGACGAGAGAAGTTATGGTAGAGGAGTTTATCAATCTCAAGCAAGGAAATATGAGTGTTGAGGAATACTCTTTGAAGTTCTCTATGTTATCTCGATATGCCCCATCCCTTGTGTCAAATCCAAGGGATGAAATGAGTTATTTTGTGACGGGTGTCGCCAATCTAGTAATGGAGGAATGCAGTACGGCGATGTTACATGATGATATGAACCTAGTTAGACTCATGGTGTATGCCCAATCGATTGAAGAGTCTAAACTTAAGAGTATGTCTAGAAACTTGAAAAGGGTGGTTCTAGTGACCAAAAGCATTCTAGGTTTAAGAAGAGGGCTCAAACTAAGAAGAACCTAGGAGTGCTAAGGTGAAATTGGAGAAAGGAGGTAGTTCTCAAAATGTCAAACCTACATGTGTCACTTGTGGAAAGAGGCATTATGGTAAGTGTCTAAAGGGTACTGGGAGTTGCTATGGTTGTGGTAAGGAAGGACACAAAGTGCGAGATTGTCCTAACATTGCTTCTAGAGGAAGAGAGGTTAAACAAGTTGCTCCTAATGTTCCAAAGGATGATGCTCCAAACAAGAGGCGTTTCTATGCACTCCGGACTAGAGGATCAAAGCCGTATGAGAATGATGATGATGATGTTGGTAAGTAGTAGTTTATTCTTTTAAGTGTTATGATTTCCTTCTAAGTGGGGGAGTATGGTTAGTAGATGGGATAGAAAGTCATAGAAGCATGTTGCATGTGCATGATGTTTAGGAGTTTTGTTGAAACTGAATTTCATTAACTTCTTGAATTGTGTGTTTATGAAGCCATGATTATGTTGTAACATGTGTTTATATGATGTTACCTTGCATATTAGCATGTTTCTATCATGAATTGCCTAAAAGTTGGATTTTTGGAAAAATGGCCCAGATCAGTGTAATGCATGCATGCTCACTGTGTAATGTTGCAAAATATGACTAATTCATTCTTTGGTATAAAATTGTTTTAATGTGGTTAGAACTGATGTATATGAGTATGATATTGAATATTAAATGAGTTTTTGCTAATTGGAGTGAAGCATGTGAGTTTTATAGCATAATGAGTTATAATTGTTTTTCTAGTTTCTTGTTTTGTTGTGAATCTCTTGACTATGTGAAATTGATGTTTTCTTCTTGATTATATGTTATATGGTATGGTAATGAGTTGCTAGTTTAATCTCTTTTCTTCGAAGTGTTAAGAGAGAGGCAAGTGTCATTCGAGGACGAATGTTGTCCTAGTGGGGGAGAATGTAAGATCCCGAAAATGACTTAGATGAACTAGAGCCTAACATGTTGGTCATGATGGTATAAGCTATTAAATAGGAATATAATGTTGTATTGAGGCAGTTTCTAAGAGTTTAGGTGCATTGGAAGTCAAACGTCAACGGACGACTAAGACGTTCGACGACTAAGTCACCTATGTGCCTCATATGTGGTTTTATGTGCTTATGTGTGATTCATGAGATTATAAGTTCCTTAAATGATTTATTATGGTTTATATAAGAAGTGTGTCAAGTTTCGTGAAGTTTAGAGGTCAAACATCCAAGAATGTCCATGATGCTCGAAAGTTTTGCATTGAAACTACCTTGTGTGTCTAAGCATGTTTCGTCGAGTTTCACGTGTTCATTTTGGATAAAATTCATGTGAGAGGTCCTAAACTCATATAAATGCATGTTTGGGTTGGAAACGTCCGGGAAAACATCCCCAAGGACCATCCACCGGTCCTTGAGGAAGGAACCTTCAAGATGCCAAAGACTGCCCAACACAGCTCAACCAACGATTGGCAATCGACGTCCAGTGGGTCAGTCGATGCCCCGTTGATCGTATCTCATCATTTGGGACTTAGTCAGGGGAGAGGTGAGGCCAACGACCAGCCTCAGTCCAAGACCATGGACCAACAAGACGGTCCGTTGGTCAAAGGACGGGCCATCGTTTAGCATCCGTATGTGAAGACTGGTTCCCTGCGCAAGTCACTGTAAGTTGAGGGGTGAAATGGTAATTTAATCCCACGTCCAAATAAGGATATTGGAGGTTCCTTAAGGGTATTTTAAATATTTTTATAAGCCTAAAACACTTAGAATACTTCATTCTTCAAAAAGTCAAAAAAACCAAAATCCCTTAGAAATTCCCTAGAACTCCATTGGCGCCAAAACTCAAGGAAGGGCATGGAATTGGAGGTTTGAGTGGATATTATTCATCAAATTGAAGAATTAGATTCATTGAGGTATGGTTTTTGATCCTTGAAACTCTAATCATTAAGGATCCCAATGTTTAAAGATGTTTTCTAAAGTTTTCAAAGTTGAATTGTCCAATTTCATAATCTATGCATGGGTTCTTGCAGTAATGGTTTCTAAACATTGATTAGTGATAGAATTGTTATTAATTAGATGATTTTAACTAAATTAACCTATGAACCCATGAAATTTATGAAACCTAGTTTTTGACTAAGTTATGGGTTACTTGATATTGACTTAATGTTTATGAATTCTAGTGTAGTTTTCTATGGGCTCTCTAATGATGTAAGAATTGTGTTTAATTGATATCTAGGTTGTATTATATTGATGAATATATATTAAATTGACCTAGTTTCATTTATTATTTTTATAATTGCATTGAATTATTGTTCATGGCCATTGGTAAGGGCCTTATGACATTGAATTGAGTGATTTAGCATCAAATTGAGGTGTTGAGGATGGAGTGGTGGTACGCTGCCCTATTTTCCTTTATTTTATGTATTTTAGACTTCAATAAAAATGTGATTTGTATGGTCCACTAATTTTGGTGGTGTTATGTGCTTTACTTGCAATTGATGTGGCCTTGTCGGTGTTACTTTATGTATTATGATGATCATGGCCTTGTCGGCAACTACTTCAAGTATTATGAAGATTACGTGAAGTATGATAATGTATATCTACATGATAAGTAATGTGAAAGTATATGAGTTCTTCTATTGATGTTATTTAGGTGATCATGTTAGACTACGACTTTGGCTTTACATGTATAGTCTTAGGGTTGATATATGTTATCCCTACTTGACTATATGAGTCTCTGATGGTCATATTGATGATAATATGATAGTTTATAGGATAACTTAAAAAGTATATGGTTATGTGTATGTGTTTCTAGAATGACATGTAATATGTGTTGAAGTGAAGTATGTTGTGTCTTGTCTTGGTTGACTTGTATCACTCACTTGTTTTATGTATGAATGTAAATATGTGATGTCTTGACTTAGGATGCTAAAGCTTCTTAGTCTTGTATATATGAATGACATGAGACTTTAAATGATGTTAAGAGGGTCCATAATCTGAAACCTTGAACCTAGTGTTAAGGTTATGAATGTTGAAGTCGAAAGCCGTAACGGCATCCTTCAAAGTAAAGGAATGATAGAATTAAGGTTGATTGGATGGAACAACACCATATCAAACCTTAGGAAAGTTATAATTAGCTTCTTGTCGCCATTGTAATGTAGCCCTAGTGGCCATTTCCTTGGTAGGGTAAATGTTATTGGGTTATGAACTTGATATGAAACCCCTTTATATGAACCTAAAATGTGAATTACTCTATGAGAACAAAGGCTAGCACTGACTGAGTATGGTAAGGGAAATAGTTCTAGTTAAAGAATGAGATTAGATTACAAAGCATGCCCTTCATATTCCTTGATCATGTGCCTACATGGGATGTGTCCAAGTTCTACCATTGGAAAGTAGAACACCCTCGTCGGAGTAGATTAGAACTTCGGATGCCATGCTCTGCTATCATGGTATATGTCGGTTATTTCCTATTCTCATCATATGGGATACCTACTAGCATTAGAGAAGTTCTATGAAGTTTAGGTGGTGGTATGGGACACTATCTATACATCGCACAATAGGCTTTGAAGGTGTTAGTTGGAGTCCCTAGGTCTTGTCCAAGACCATTACTTGAATGTCCTTTATGTGATGAATGAGTCCTAAATGAAATAATGAATGTAATTACTTAAGTTAATAAAAAAATATTGTTAAGTGAATAAGTACTTAACTAGAGTAGTTAAGGGTTGTCTAGTTAAGATATGAAGGGGGCATAAGAATGGTCACTCCGTATCTTACATAGATAAGTCTTAAGAATGACTCTAGTTAGGGAAGATGTTTGTTATGTAGACATGATCTAAACTTAGGTAGTCTTAAGGATTATTTAGGTAATCTTGAAGAGGTCAATCATGGAAGTTATCTTCTTGATTTACTTAAGTAAGTCTTTTGATAGCCTTTGGAAGGAGAATGTCGTGTTACCTATGTGTTGATGTCTTACGTGTGTATGTGTATTATTATAAGTAGTCTTGAGGGTCATTTAGGCATGCTTAGAGAGGTTGTATAGACGGTCTCTCTTTGTGTTTTTTATGTCAGTCCTAGGATAGCTTTTAGTGAGAAGACTACATGCTAGGAAGTGTTAAAAGAGAAGAAGACACTTCACTGTAACAGTGAAGTAATTCACTGTGCAGTGAAATAAGCTTACTGTAATGTTGCCTCGAAAAATATGATAAATTGTTTAAAGTGTTTCCTTATGTGTTTATAAGGTGATAAATGTTGTTCTTATGATTATAATATGATTTTTAAATGAAAAGATGCATATTTCTAATAAATGTCCGTTTTCATGATTTTTATGCATAATGTCATACTTAGTATATGTGGTTATACTAATCCATTCTTTTATCTATCTCTATAGTTGTTTGTAGGTGAGGAGCATTTAGGAAGCAAGACTTAGATCGTAGCATCATTCAAGTGAAGTTGAAGTATGTACTCAATTGACTTGAGGGCATATATGGATGTCTTTTATGTTTTTTATTTCGAAGTATAGTAATAGACTAAGTATTTCTATATATTGAAGTATGGTCCGTGTCCCAAAAGTATTCTCGTGTCTAAGTTTGATGCGATTGAGACTTAGTATTTCCTATGATTTTATATGAAAGAGTTTTTAAAGACTATGAAATGTTTTGTGAAAACTTTTAATTCCGCACTATATTTTATTATGTGTATGCGATGAATGATATGTAAGGGCTTGTACAAGACCTCCGAGGGGTCAAGTAAGCTGGTTCCAATTTGATATTGACCCTAACTTCTAGGGTTTGGTTTCGGGATGTGACAAAACGCAACGACCTCAACCAAAACTCACACTTTCTATATTTAGCAAATAATTCATTCTCCTTAAGCACTAGCAACACCACCCTCAATTGGTTCATGTGATCACCCTCATTTTTCGAATATACCAAGATCCCGTCAATGAAGACAATGACAAATGAATCTTGGTAACTTCGAAACACCCTATTCATGAGATCCATAAACGCCGCTGGGGCATTCGTTAGACCAAATATCATTACTAAGATCTCATACTGACCATGTCTACTCCGAAATGCCGTCTACGGTATATCCTCACCTCTCTCCCAAAGTTGGTGATACCCCGATCTCAAGTCAATCTTAGAAAACTAGCTTGCCACTTGGATTTGATCAAACAAGTCGTCAATCCGAGGGAGAGGATACTTGTTCTTAATAGTGACTTTATTGAGTTGGTGGTAATCAATGCACATCCTAAGGGACCCATCCTTCTTCTTCACAAACAATACTGGAGCACCCCATGGAGAAATACTAGGTCTAATGAATCCTTTGTCTAGTATATCTTTGAGTTGAGCCTTCAACTCTTTCAATTCGGCCTGAGCCATCTGATAAGGAGTAATTGAAATGGGATTTGTATCTGGTAACAAGTCGATACCAAAATCAATTTCCCGTTCGGTAGGAATTTCGGGAAGATCATTAGGAAAGACCTCCGGAAATTCCCTATGGGGACCGACTCAATGGGAGGAATTTCGGAGTCTAAATCTTGGACTCTTACTATATGGTGAGTCTAAATCTTGGACTCTTACTATATGGTATAAACACCCTTTAGAGATCATTTTGCATGCTTTCAAATAAGAGATGATACGACCTCTAGGAATAGAATTTCCCCCTTCCACTCTAAAAATGGTTCATTTGGAAAGTTAAACTTCACCACCCTTGTTCTACAATCGATAGAGGCAAAGAAATCATGCAACCAATCCATACCCAAAATGATATCAAAATCAAGAATATCAAGTTGTACTAGTTCAACGTAAGAAACTCTATTGGTCAACATTATCGGACAATTTGTATACACCCTTTTTGCAAAAACCGACTCACCCACCGGGGTAGACACTACAAAAGGTTCATGTAATATATCGGGCAAAATGTTAAACTTTTTAGCTACTAGAGGAGTAACAAATGATAAAGTATCAGAGGGATCAAGTAAGGCATATACATCAATAGAGAAGACTTTAAACATACCGGTCACCACGTCGGGAGAAGTCTCTTGTTCACCCCTAGAGCGGAAAGCATAAAAGCAATTATTCTTAGGAGCCTTATTTGAACCACTTGCTTGCCCACTACCCTTGTCTTGACTCTTCACATTAGGGAAATCCCTAACCTTCTGGCCACTCTTTCCACAACCAAAGAAATTACCCGTTTCGACTAAGCATTCTCCTACATGACCTTTTCAACGTTTGGCACAAGTAGGCTTCTTGTTGAGTGAACTAGTATCCCTTACCTTCTTAGATTTAGGGTTAGACACCCTATAATCCATAGCATTAGGTTACTTGGAAGGAACTTGATTACAAACCCGCTTTTTGAACCTAGGGTTGTCTTGAATCTCAAGCCTTCCCTTTGAAGAACTACCATCAAACGATCTTACGCTCTTTTCATATCTACTCTTCCTCTTAGCCCTTGCCTCTTCTACATGTTGAGCACGAACCATGAGACGAGAAATTTTCATGTTGTCATGTAGCATAGCCGAATGACACTACTCTTGCAAATCATCTGACACCCCCATCACAAAATTGCTCATTTCATCCCTAGGATTGTAGACCAAAGAAGGAGCATATTTTGACAATTTAGTGAATTTCAAAGAGTATTGAAGCACACTCATACCTCCTTGGCGAAGGTTGATTAACTCCACCACTTTAGCTTCCCTCTTCTCCCTAGGAAATAATTGATCAAGAAAAGCCTTCTTGAACACTTCCAAAGTCACGGGTCCACCTCTTAAAGTCCTATTATCCCTCCATTGGACGTACCATGCTTGAGCCACATCCTTGAGTTGATAAGTGGCTAACTCGGCCTTTACACTATTAGACAACCCCATAGAATAGAGGATCTTTTAGATTTCATCAATGAACTCTTGGGGGTCTTTTTCAACCTTGGACCCGTAGAACGTAGAAGGATTCATCCTAATGAAATCCCTTAGACGGGAGGCCATGGTATCAACTTATTTGTGTGCTCGGGGTACAACCTTCCAATTAGCTTGGGCCGTCATGGATTGGGCTTGAGTAGTTGCGGCTTGTGCTTGGGTAGTAATGGGTTGAGTCATTTGGAAGAGAGCGGCCCTTACGTTCTCATCCGTCAAAGGAGGAGGATTGACCGGGTCTTTGTCATCATTCACATCTTCCTCAAGAGGAGGAACTTGATCACCACGGGGAGGAACTCCCGCATTGGGAATCTCTTCTTCAAGTCTTCGTGTTGAATTAATTCGAGTATTCATTGCCTATAATCACAATAATAGGATTAGATGCAAAATCACATAGAGCTAACACTCTAAAGGTACGATATTGGACATCTAAGAAAGTGAGAGTTTCTTATGCATCCCATAGATTCCTAGTGTCACGCATCACAATCATGAATACGAACCTACATAGACGTGTTTGAGAGAGACATCGAATCAAAGATATTCAACCTGATGCTCTAATACCAAGTTTGTCACATCCGTGAATACCCCTTTGACGTAACCGGCGTCGTCGTCCTCTCTGAGGACTAAGACTACCCTCTTAGCTTACATCATTACATTCATAGATCAAATTTAGCGGAAAATTTAGATCTTTTATTACTTCTAATTGGAGGTATACATAGACCTCTACATACATGTATTATATATAGATCGAGTATACATAGACCCTTCGTATAGGAAGATTACTTAGTCTTCTATTTTTATTGCACATAAATATATAGGATATAACATAGTCTCAAAATAGTCGTCTCATCTCATAAACATCTAATAAGAGTCACTACACCATTTTAGGCCTACGTCTATTCTTATTCTGGACAACGCTTGTAAAGTGTTGCCCAAAATATTTTTAGGAACGCTTTCAAAGCGTAGCCCAAGTTTTTAACTTTTAGCTACACTTTATATTGACAACATTTAAAAAGTGTACTCTTTAATATTATAAGCTACACTTTATAAGTGCTGTTAAAATATTATATAATTGACAACAACTATTAACATATATGGCCACACTTTTAAAGTGTCCTACTTTTATAATAGTTAAAACAACACATTAAAAGTGTGGCCTTAAAATTTCACAAAAATTTTAACCAAAAAATTCCCTCCAATATTATTTTATATCTCCCTCCCATTTTTATTGGCCAAAAATAATAATTCATAAAACATTAATTTTAATAAAATACATAAAACATTTGTTAGAAAATCAACTTCTCTCTTTCTTAGAAGAACGAAAGAGGAACGTCTAAGCTAAAGAGTTGAACAACTGATGAACTGAAGTCGAAGAATAATTAGGTCTTGCAGATTGAAGGCGATTTTTGCAAATAATCAAGGTTGTACCATTATTTATCTATGTACGTCCTTCATCTTTTTGCTTATTATTTCTGTCGATGCTCTGGTTTTGGGTCTGTACGATTTGGCATCTTCGGATGTGTAGATATGTTCTTGAATTTGAGAGAACTGAATATAGGTTTTTTTTATTGTTTCAGGATTTGTAGTCGTCCTTCCATAAATATGATGCATATTATCAGTGTAAGAAAACATTCAATATCAATTGGTTTAGATACCTAATACTTGTAGTAATGATAATCTCTGTTAACTTAAGAACCCTAATACCTGAAAGACAATCTTTTTCGGTGTATTGGGATAGTATATGCTGATGAACTAGCTTGTGAATGAGGAATAAGTTATTGATCTTTACTTGGGCATGCACTGTGCTTGGAAGGTATCAAAATTGTGCATACAATAATATATTGTCATTAACTTTAAGTGTTTTTGGCTGGTAATTTGTTATTTTGCTAACAATCTTATCTCCTTGTGCTATTATTTGGTCCATGGTAGTGGTGGAGACTTTCTTTGTTGAGAGGAAAGATTATGACATCCTCTAAGAATTAAGAAAGTGTTGCTCAGGATGCAACAGAACGGATTAAGGTTGTAGCCTTGTCTTCTGCAAAAGGCTTAAGTCCTGCTCAGGCTGAACGTGCTGCTACTGCTGCTTCTAGAAAGTCAATGCATATGGCCAAAAGGAAGAAGGATAAGTCGATGAAAAGAAAGAAAAGAAGCAATGAGGCAGATGGCATGCTTCTTTGGTGCTCTCGTAATACCCACGGGATCATTTGATTATCTTATATTACCTTACCAGCTTGATCTAACACTTGGTTTTGGAGGACTACCTGAGGTGATTTTACATTTTGATGATATCATGAGGAAATGTTCTGTCTTATGATTCTCAAAACAAAAACATCTGGATGGTAATTGGATTCCCTATTTCTTTAAAATATATCATCTAGGGGTATTTTAGCTTTCCACGATTTGCACATAAAGAATAAGATTTCAATAGGCATACTTTAAGTAACTGTGTTAGTTGGAAGTTTGTAGTTTGTGACTTTGTGCATTCAATCTTCTTTTTGGATTTCTGGGATGAATTGACAATTTGCTAAATTTATAGTCGAGATTCATTGTGAACAACATTTGTTATGTAAGCACTGTTGGAATTGTGTGGAATCATGATTACAGATTAATTGATGTTTTGCTTTTACTTGTTTATTTTAGGTGAAAGCATGTCATGAAAAGTAATGTAACTTGGAAGGGAAATTTTCATATATTGAGAGTTATATTTGGTGCAGGAAATAACTATGAGCACACATGGATGGACTGATGCAGGGCATGCAGTAAATAATATGAAGATGAATCTCATAATCAGCTACGGCTGGTACCCGTATATGCTATTAACCGGGAAATAGAGAAGGTTGTTGTTCTTGGTGGTGGTTTAATGTGCTCTAGTATTGTCACAACTCTTATACTCAGTTCTATACAAGTCATTATAAAGGAAATTAACTTCAACTATCTGCAAAAGTCACTCAAATCAGTAGACAATATCTTTCCCATATTCGGAATGTCTCTTTTATATTACACAAATATAAGTTGTAGAAATGTACACTTTTTGGTGTCAAAGCGAAGCTTTTCTGTGAATAACTTGGTGTGCTGCTGCCATGTATGTAAAGAGTAAATATCATTAATGAGTGAATATTATCTGAGAACTAATTTTTTGATTTAGCAATATGGTTGCATCTGAAATGACTTAAAATAACAAATAATTGTATCCATATTGTGCAAAAATGGTATTTTCTATTGACTCATGCCATTATATGTAGAATTCTTGTGAAATTGGGAGGTTTAGCCACAATAGCACCAGTTTCTATGTGTTGGTTGGGTCTGCATTTTTTCAATAGTATGAACTTGCATAGCTTGAGTTTACACCTGATTTCACCATTCTCACTTTACCAAAAATGTGTGTGTTACAGTAAGGATTTGCATGTTATAAACCCTCTCGCTAGCTGGCTTTAGGACATATTTTCATATTTCTTCCTTGCTGGTATATCATTTTGTGGTTTCTCCATGGTTTACCATTTCTTCTGTATTTTAATGTAGTGCTTGTATATATATTTTATACTTATGGGGATTGCTCATGATCCTTATAGAAAATATTTTGAAAAATTAAAAATACGAAAATTCTCTCAATGTTTTCTTAGTTACTTGAACTTTAGTAAATATATTGATTAATTAGAGTATTTTGGCCGAGATGATCGGCAGGAACCTTTGTATTTTTTAGAAGCTGAATACCATGTGGGAAATTTAATTGTGCTTAATAAAATAAAGGTTTGGACATTATACTTATGTTTTGTTGGTGATTGTTTTGCATTTCTCAGTAATTTATGTAACTACTTCTGCAGGTGCTGAGTGGACAATATATTCCATAAGAAGAACAGCTGGAGATGGGATTGCTTTTTCCGCAGTTTCATGTTTGGTTACCTTGTATTCTTATTTTCTTATTCTGCATGTTATTTTCTTATTATGCAATAACTTTTCTTTCTATTTTATTATTTGAAATTACTTTATTTCATGTGTAGTGACTTTGCATAGAACTATAATTTCTTAATGCGTTGAACTTTGGAGGTCTCAATCTATGTTTCTGGTGTACCCAATATATTTTATTGTGTCTTAAGTTTTAAATGATGTACCATTCAAATAAACATGTTGGTTAAAATAATTCTTCACTGTTCCAAGCGTAACACGTATTGCAATATTAGTTAAGGGTTTCTCTCTAATGATAAATTTTCAAGAGATAGTGTTCAATGCACTTTAATAATATAAAAATGAGTTGTTGATTGTGTTGATTGATCAGCATAAGTTCAGGACATATCATTTTTTTTGTAAGAGTGTCATGGAGGATGAAGGTTCTTAATGGTATTGCTACTTCCTTGTGTCTAACATATTTGTTTTCCCATTTCTCTTAAGGTTATTGCTATTTGTACTTTCTATTTGAATTTCTTATTAACATTTGCAGATTGCATTGGGTAATATATTTTAATTTTATGTCTTTATTGTATTTCTACTGGGAAAGAATGACTAATCATTTTCCATCTACTTGTAGTGTTGGAACCTTTCTAAGTAACTTGATCCTTCTTTGGCACAGTGTGGGATTTGTTTATCTGTATGCTGGGATGCTCGTATGTATCAGCAGTAGGTGCTATATTATTTTTAACAATTGCAGTAGTCTTTGTGCCTTCTATAGTGGCTTGGAAAAAGCGACTACTAATTGGGATTTGTCATGTGTTCGCACACTTGTTGCTGCCTTAATTCTCATGTTTTTGATGGAATTAGGTGTTGAGATATGCATTCGGCTTAAATTACTTTCAAATTTAGGGGAGATTTTGTTTATTTTCTTCAATGTGTGATTCAATTGATTTGTCTCTTCTTTAGTCAAGTCCATTCTCGTTGTTTAGATTCTTAATATAAGTTAATTATCGCATGGATTTGCACATATGTGATAGCAGAGTGCTTAAAAGTTCTCAGCTAATAGCTAATGCATAGAACGAATTAGAACCTGCTAGAAATATCCTCTCACTGGAATGTCCAATCTGTTAGATATAATGCATTTATAGTAGAAGGTGCAAGTAAATTTTTTACTTTAGAATGATAGTATACCTTTTAACTCTTCGATTGTTCTTTGATAGATGGCTTCTCTGAACAACTAGTTAAATGAAATTTATGAACTCAGCCCCGATTTCTTGTTCCTTTAAATCTTATTGCTTTTTGTTGAATAATGTATTTTGTAATTCAGGTTATCACACTTTATATCAATGGTACAATTCTGTGGAGAATGAGCATTCTACCGATCCAACTGTCCTTAGGGAATATACTGAACAATGGACATTTGGCCTTTATCCAACATGTATTAAGTATCTCATGTCCATTTGTTTTCATTCATGAGGTAAGGAATCAAATGATAGAGGATGTAGATCCATGAAGGTGAGGCGACCAGTTAATGGCAGCAAAACATTGAGCTAACTTAAATTTCAGGTAACACTCTGTTCATATGAGATCACTGACCTCATCCTTTTTCTCGGCATTTTGTATTGACTTGTTTCTTGACACTTCGGACAGAAGATTACTTGGATGTGGTTATCATGTTCCAGTGAGTGTTATGATATCTAATTGGAATTAGAATTACGCAGACTTGTACTACTTTGTGTTTCTTCTTGCATCGACATAATCTGTATTTTTCTAGATAAGCTGACCTAATGTTCATTTTTGTTGTAAATCCGAGATTATGCCTTGAGTTCTCTATGACTAGATCTGTTATATTGCGTTTGTATGTCATGGAATTCAATTGTATTGTTAGCCAACCCCATTGTTATGAATTTTCAACATACTTTTATGATACTTTATGTTTTCCTTTAGATAACTCTATGTCCCAAAAGTTTTGTGAAAATGTGATACTGGATCTTTCCTTGAAAAAATCTTATGTTGATATTAGTAATAGATAGATAGCTTGTAGTTCTTTGTAGAGGTTGCATAACTTGTTACTCAACTATTTGTAATGCCCTGGACATCAATTCGCTATAACCATCAATTCTCATTCTTGATTCACGTGCCTTATGATTGTTCATTCTTATTGCCTCTTCATGTTCCTTTAGCTTATGATTGCGAACGTTATCATTGCTTTCTCCATGAGGTATGCTCTAACATGCCTGAAAGAATTCACCATTATTTTCACCCTATGCACTCTCACTCACACTTCGTCCCATTACTTCAATTACTCTTTCATATTCGAAAGTGGAAATTGAATTATGTTGTGTGTGATGTGGATATGAAAACTGGCCTGTGAAGTTATATGACTCAAAGGTATGTCGTCATTCTTATCCTTTGGTTTGATCTTTGATACTCAAACTAGCTATCACACTTCAGATTTTGATTATTTACTCACTTTTCCCCCACTTCATTTGTCTGCAGATTCACCAAGCAACATTATGTTTGCCGAAAATGATTGAAACCAAAGGAAAAGAACGGAGGCACATCTTGAAGTAGTACTTACTGAGTTGGCTTAGGTGTTGCATACCCCCTATAGTTATCACATGTTTTAAGTTTTAGTTTATTTAAGCCGAAAGTAGTATGTCATATCCAATGATAGGAATATAATTTCTGTTTGCTTATTTTTTACAAGATAAAACTATAATCATGATTTAATACTTTGTTCGGTTAACAATAAATATAAAAAAATATTTAACTTATTTTTTTCTTATAGAAGTATTAAATTTGATGTTTGATATTATTTATTGAAAAATAATATTGGTGCTTTTTAATTAGAAATTGTGGCATATAAATATTTTATAGCCAAAATGATCTGACTACACTTAAAAGTGTTACCATAGGACTTTAAATTTTGGTATGGACATGGGCAAGGACTACACTTCAAAGTGTTGTCATACATTAGATAGAAAATACAACACTTTATAATTGTTGCCATACATTAGATAGAAAAGGCAACACTTACAAATTGTGCGCAATAAGGAAGCTAAAGTCACGCTTAAAAGTGTAGTTGTATGAGATAGAAATGTTGCTATTTGAGGTACATAAAAGTGTGGCCGTTTCGCCTAAACTCTAAGGTAACGCTGCAATTGGGCACCCCTGAAAAAGTGTTGCTTAAAGTCCAAAAGTGTAGCCTTTTATCAAAGGCCACATTTTTTGCTAGTTTAGACTACACTTTACTGGGGTGGCCATAGGCCTAAAATGGTGTAGTGAGTATATCAAATAGGGCCTAGCACATACATCAATGAAACAAGACCACATATCGGTCATGCAAATGTTTAGTACTCAAATGAAAGGGAAGAAACATAAGAGTCGTAATACTAAAACAACTGCATAGCTTCATATTGGCATTGCCCTCGAAAAGTGAGGACCTACCCAACTTGGATGATCAAGAATTCCAAGTCTTCTTCAAAGTCGTCTCCAAAAGCCCTTCAACGACCGGAACCTAAAATGTGGGGGAAAATGAAAAAATGGTGTTAGTACACAACTTGTACTAAGTATGAGACCATATGCACACATACTTTGAAATCATTCTAAGAAAAGGGACATTTCAATAAGTATGCACTTCTCATTTAAAAAAAAAACTTTATGCACATTCAACAAGACCAACCAATTAATTTGACACATTCCTTAAGTCCAAAACATGTACACATAAGACCAATAATACTATGTCTAGTCAAGTCAACATGCATATCATATAATTGGACACATAGTCAAACAACTTTATCATCATGCCATACTAGCAACAAGCATAGATAAGAGTTCATCATAACATAACCAAAGTAAGGCATTCAACCATGAACCCTCATTAAGGTAACAAGTGCAATGACCAAGTAAAGGCCCATAACCTTGCCCAATCAAGTAACCCAACAAGAATCATGACAAACATACTACTTCACATAGCATAGCATTTAAGAGTACATATCATCATACTTTAACAATGTAGACAAACACATATTCATAGTTAACACCAATCAACATTTAATATCAATAATGTGCAAGTTCGTCATATACATATCATGTACCATTATAAGCATATACATACATAGTAACAACCAACTAAAGTTACCTTCAAGGCAAACTAGTGCAAGTCATAGGTAGAGCCCCATACCCCTACCTAAGCTAAGTTAACCTCTCAAGTCACCCTAGTTGGTTTGGACTTCATTACTTCATTTTAGTTTAGGGAACACTTGTCTTAACCGACATAGACCTAAAGAGCTATGTGTGGAATCCGGTGTTGTGAAACTTTATACCGATTGAAGGTGGTCTACCGGGCAAAGTAAAACTAAACATAAACGTAGCTTTCTAGGTGGATCGACTAGTTATTCTTCCTATGGTGGCACCATATTTAAAGGACTAAGAGATAGGAATAATCCCTCTACATACCACTTGGCAATTGGGGCCTCCTCTCATGGGAATCCATTTGATGAGTATCCGTCATTGGGGAGTCAACACCACATGTGGAACTATAGGGTGAATCTTCCTCTATGGGAAGCCATCACCTCCCATTGTCAAGTTCACTCGGTGCTAAGCTAAGTCCCTTTTGAAATGTCTTTATTAATTATCATAGCTTATTGTAGGTTATAGGGTCTAACCCTTGTATATTCATCATCATCATAGCTCAATTAGAATTGCATGAATATTGTCCTCTCATTACCATTCATATAGGTGAGGTCAGCACATTAAGATCATCATATCATGATAAGTCACATTAGTAAATCATTCACCATCCTTATAACATTTACATTTTAATCCAACACCTCACAAATCATAGTCAAGACATTTCAATTCAACATCATAACAACCTATCAATCCTAATACAAGGCATACTCCAACACAACATCATGACTTAATCACAATTAACCATAATTTGAAGTAAAGGATAGGGATCATAAGACTTACCAATTTTCCTTCATAATTCATCATCAAGGTCTTACCATCAACACTTAACTCAACCCAATTATGGTATAAAATCATCATAGTTCAATGATCATCATGATAACAAGGCTAAAAGAATCACCTACTCACAATTCAATACTAGTTCATAGCTTAAGACAAGATACTAAGGTCAAACTCGCAACATACTTCATAATCTAGATCGCTTCCCAAGAACTATCATGAAAGCAATATAAATCACATTAAATCATTCAGTATTAGTATAAAAACATTATCTAGTATTAATTCAACAAATAACCAAGTCCATTGAACAAATATAACCTAATTCATATCATGATCATAACCTAGGGTTAAGGGGTAAAAGTCATTTTCTACAAACTAGACCAAAACATAAAGATATATCATAATTAAGTTAGAATACATGTTAATATATTCATAATATCCAAAATAGTCATAAAAAATCATTTCATAACATCAATTTCGAGATTGGAGGAAACCCACTTGAAAACTCAATTTTTGAAATGAATTTGATGGAACCCTTGGAGGAAAGAGGTCTCAAAGGTGAATTAAATCCCATACCTTACTAATTGATGAATATTGATGTTGAAACTTGACTCTTTTCAGCCCTAAAACCCTTCCCTAGCTTGGTCTTCAATGGAGTTCTTCACTAGAGAGAGAAAGAAAAGAGAAGGAAGAGAGTTTGGGTTTGTGAGTTATTAGGGCTTAGGTTAGTATAATGGGGTTGGGGTCTTTATATGGGGTGTTAATTAACTTAATTAGACTTCCCTTAACCCCTAAATAACTACCTAACAACCTTCATTAATTAATTTTAACTAACTAAAACGTGCAGAAAATTAGACCCCTCATAGATGAGACCCCAATCGACGGTCCGTTTGTGAGACGACGGCCACAGGACCCTCGGTCCTGTTGGTCCGTCGTTTTGGTCAGATACTTGTCCAAAACCAGTCTTAGGGAAAATGTCTAAGTGTTCATCGATGAGGCAATCAACATCCCCATCGATTGACACACGAATCGTTGACTGTAAGTCGTTGGTCACACTGCCTTGGTAGTTTTTTTACCCCAAACACGAGGGTCCTCCTCAAGGGCCCTTGGTTGGTCCTTGGGGAGTCGTAACATGACATATCGACCATGAATCAACTTAAACATATGTTATACACCCTTCCACCAATTTTCATCCTTTTCCGACTTCTAAAAGCTAGTCAAATAGGCTAAGGCACGCTAGTACCTCCTTGAACTAGTTTCCAGACGTCATGGACGTTCTTGGACGTTTTGGTTTCTACACTTCCTAAATAACTTATATTCATTAAAAATACACCTTAAATAGTGTCTACACCTTATGACACTTATGTTAGGCTCTCGAACACGTCTTGGATTTTCGAAGGGTTATATCAAGCTGAAATCATATCATTAGGCTACCATCATGCAAAACCATATAGTAGCATACCATTCCAAAACGAAACTCATTTTCACCATAACAACTACTAGCATGCTTTCACCATATCAAAACATATAATTTCCAACACAACATGTTATTTCACATAGGTCTCCCATATTGCCACAAGGGACATCATATCATCATATCATTGCAAAATTCACCTTCACACATACTCATGAAACCATAAAACCAAGATAAGTATCAACACTCACCTTTTCTCCCTCAAGCATAGAGATACAATCTCATCCAAGCAATCACATCTAAAAGACCACCGGACAAGAAAACATAAGAGAGAGATCTTATAGAGTTAAGTTCTATGGAAAGACATGAGAATAGTGAACAAGGGAAACTCTATCATTCTATAGCCTCTCGCTCATAGATGTGTCGTGATTCACACCGATGATTGAGACTCTACTAGACGTGGAAATATGAGACTTTTGGAACCTAAAACCACTTCCATAAACCTCATGCTCTGATACCACATTTGTCACATCCAGAGCACACCTTAGAAGTAACATGGCATACTTGACAACTCGGAGGTCTTATACAAGCCCATAGTTATCATTGATCGCATTGTCATAGGTAAATTCAACAGAAAAATTTAAAACTTTCTTAGCACATCATATGCTAGAACATTACTTAATATATACATATATAAAATATCATCATACATAGTTAAATACTCTAGTCTCTTTTTGTTATCCTAGACTCAACATCATAAGAGTAATTTAGGGACACGACCCTTATAACATTTTTACATAAGTACTATATTATACACTTTACAGTAAAGACATGACTTAGGAATCCTTGGACTTAAGGATTCCTTTACTTGAGCTTGGGAATCGTCTATCAAGATCTTCACCATTAAAGACATCATTTAAGCTCCATAACCTACTGTAAAAAGTAGAGAATGATGGAGTTAGTACAAGAATGCACTAAGTATGACAACCATCCGAAAACATGCATTTAAAATGGACATTTTCTTGAAATCATACTTCATGCCTTTTTGAGTAAATCTTCATAAATCCTTTGTACAATAGAATTTATAGCATTCACATACTTCATATATACATATTCAAAAGAAAAATATAATATGAGGTCACACATAGAATTTAAGCCACTTTTAGGGTCACTTTACAATGAGCTATTTGCCTTAACAGTGAGCATTTTTTTCTTTGATACTGAACGCCTTTTCTTTAAATTCTTAACCTCCCAAGTAACCCTCAAGTGATACTTGGTGCAATGCATTACCTTAACGCCACAAGGAATCATTCATACAACTTATATAATCCTAACACATACCATCGTAGAAGTATAATATATCAAAGACACATTTAGGCCAAGACATAGGAACAATTCAGTAAGCTCTAGTCATTATGCACATATACTCATTTTACTTCACATAGGACCTTATGAAACCTTACTCATAATCCCAATCTAAATCTACTAGTAAAATGTACATGTGAAGCCCCATAACCTCACACATACTTAGTAGACCTATCATGAGACCACAAGACTTAACATATCCTTCATGACCAAACACAATGCTATAGTCAACCATATACACTTCAATATAGGGCCTTAGTCACATAGTCATTTTAGTACTTGATATCTTACATATCATCTCATCATGTATACACTAACACAATTTCATGCAAGAGAACCATAAACATACATATGCATTAGAACGCCTTCCTAGAACTTCCCTCAAGTGTCACTTGTGCAATGCATAGGTGAAGTCCCATACCACCACCTACACTAAGCAACTACCCTTAGGTTATCCTAGTTACCTTACTTTACTTCAATTGTCCATTTTACTTTAGGGAAACTATAGCCTTAACCGACATAGAGCATGTGATGCTAAACATGGAATCCGGTGTCATGAAACCCCACACAGAAAGAAGGTGGTCTACCGGCCAAAGTAAAACCAAACATGACATAGCTTTCTAGGTGGATCCACTAGCTAGTATCCTATGGTGTAAAAATAGTTATGGAACTTGGAGGTACATATGAAAACCCTCTTTATGCTAAATGGGGCATTATGATCACTACAAGAAAAAGGCTTACTAGGGACCAATAATTAAGGACAAGTTAAAAATCTCGTCCCCATAGATATAGATATAAAGACAAGATTATTTACTGGTCCCTAGTTATTGTTAATTTGGGGAAGAGAGCAATGATTGACGATACTAGTGTGATGAACTGAAATTTATCTTTGCTCTTTATAGTGTGATGAAATTCATTTGGAAAGTTGAACACAACTTTTTATTACATTTAATCGAATTAGATGTTAAGTTTAATTCCCATTATTGACGATACTAGGAGCTTCATCTTGAGTTGGGAAAACTAAACTAGGAGTTCAGTGAAAGATCTTCTCTAATTGCCATTGGAGTTCTAATTCATTGTTTCTTATATATAATGGAATGATGAGTTAAAATAAAAAATCTGAAAAGCACAGGGTCAAAAGTTTAGTGTTGATTTTCAAAGGGAAATGATTGTTGAATGATCAGAAAAACAGAGGGTAAAAACTTTAAGGCAATGATTATTGAATATTGGACTACTTGTATAATTACTCAGATTTTTTTCTCAAATAATGATTTACTAATTCAATAATTGAGGTAAATTTAGAGGTGAGAACTCCTAAATATTTCTTTTATGAATTGATCAGCAGCTTATGATAATCAGTTGATATGTTTTAAACTTAGAGCTGAGAATTCACTAAAAACATTTGATTGAGAATTGTTTAATAGCTTTTGTTTCATAATTATTTTGTGCTTTTGAAACTTGGAGTTGAGAATTGTTTTATAGCTTCTGAAATTTACTTTTAAAATGGTGCTTTGAAAGACTGTGATTAAAAACGTGACTTTATGAACTAATAACAGATAGTTGAGTGTAAATTCCTTTTTCAGTTTGGACAGGAAAAAAACTATTAGTTGAGTGACGATTTGAGAAATCTTCTCAATCTAGCATATTCTACACCATATTCTGACAAGAATGAGAAACATATCTTTTTCAATTATTGTAGAAACTCATCTTACGGATGTAAAATGGATATGCGGGTTCAGTAACGATGTTGTTCTTTTCTTATACTGTCCGACATATTCACAAAATCAAACAATAAAACAACATATAGAGCATACAACCTTTATAAGATAAGATGAATTTGTTGTCTAGCAGCAACAATATAGAGTAATGGAAAATTTCAATGGCATATAACAGTGATCATCGTTCTTGACATTATAGTTGTTGTTGAAAATAATTTATATTCCTAGTCTACCTTTATTATTTTCTATTAATACTGTTCTACTGATTTCTACAACATAGAGACTACGACTATCACTTATCTTTGGTTTTGTAGGATTAAAGATCCTAATGTTAAAACTACAACAATCAAATTACTTGTACAGGTGACCAATTACCTTTTTTCGTATATTTTTATGTATTAGTTTCTATTACCATGTTCTCTGTATAACCTTCACACTACTGTATTAATGGTTACTACTGTGCATCATATTCATTTTTACGATATTTTATCTACCCTTTATTTCGAAATATCTAATAATGGAAATTCTTTGAAAGAATTAAATGTTTGTTTTCGTTATTTGTTTGACTAGTGTAGTGCACATACAAGACTCCATATATGTATATATTTATATTCTCTTTATAAGGGTCTATACAACTATCAACAACAAACTAAATATATTTTGTAGTAGCATAGTAACTACGGCTCTAGAGAAGTTCACATGCTACTTGTTTACACAACTCTAATTACATTTAGAGAAATGGGAATTTGTATAGATAATATGAGGGGTAACAACAACACATATCTTCTCATATTGTGATGATTATGAATTTCAACATTAGATAAACAAAGTCGATTTAATAACATCTCAGAATGTTTCAACATTCTTAAATATTTAAAATTTCTATCTTTAGGGAGTATATCTTATGTTGGATATTATTAGTGGAACAAGTATTATTTTACTTCGACTTATCTTCTTTATCAATTGTACTTATTTAAATATTTGTTAAGAATACCAATATTTTATTTTAATGAGGGGAGGAAGAAGGTGTTGGTAGTATAAGGGTGAAGTTTTATACTTTTCTCCAGCTCTATATATTCTTTCTTTTTGTCTGTTCTGCTCAATTGTTTTCTATGTTGTGTTCTATTTTTTTCTTTGATATTTCTATATATTCAGTATTGGTTATGTAATTATTTTTCTTGATTTTGCATCTTATTTATTAGTGAAAACATGAGGTGAAATATTATAAAGCTAGACAACAGTCTGTGTATGAGATCAGAAAGGTGCATTTCTTTGAAATTTCAATAATTATTATATCTAGTGACGAAACTAGACTCTGAAATATCAAATTATCATTGCTCATTTTCTTATAAAAATTAGACTTGAATATTTCATTTGATTTTATTTCCTGATTGTACATATGACTGTGGTGTTCATATGTACAAGTGCAAGATGATAGTCCATATTTATTCTTCACCAGTTACAACACAAATGGTCCAAGTTGACCGAACTTGATTAATGTTACAAGGTGAATAGTCCAACCAGCCTCTTACAACAGAGTATATGTTCCCGCAGACAAGTTAATCCAAAATATGTTCTGTTTTTCCCTTACTGCCACAAAACAGTATATTTCCTAAACAGCTACAAGTTGATCTTATTTTTGGATTCCAACTGATATATTACTTTGACTCATCACTTTTAGAATCCAACTATTAGCTTGACTAGTACAACCATGATATTAGATATATACTTTTAGAATGTAGAGTTTAAATTATATGAATATATTGGAGGTAAGGTAAATGTCCCCTTGTTGTTTTTTGCATGTTAATGAAATTTGCCTCAGGTTCTCTTATGTTGGGATCTTGATGTATTTATGTAAGCTTAATGTTATTGATATTTTTTCTATATAAAGTTGACTATAAGAATTATAAACTACATAATGTTCAGGTTGAAACTTATTTAATATTTAAGGACCAGCAAAAGCTAGTCGCTATATGTTTTTAGGCATGACAATTTTGGGTGTTTTATCCTCATTTAGGGAGCAGAAATATGGTCCATATATATATATTTTAGGGAGAAGATGTTTTCCTGTCCTTATAAGTCTGTTGGGACCAGATACAAAAAGTGGTCGCAGTAGAAATTTAGCGACGATGTCTATAGGGACGGGTGGCGACCACCCTTTTCAAGTCGTATTGTCCTTTTAGGGACAAGAATCACACTATCTTGGAAGAGATATCTAGTCTCTAAAAACAATTTTGCGACCTGATTTGGTTCCGTACTTAAAACATTTAGCGACTAGTTAAAGTTACCCGTCCCAATTGACCTTTAGCGAAGATGCATTTTAGGACGGGTGGCGACCAGTTTTTCCCCATCCCAAAAGACTATTTGTGACCAGAATTGAACTTTTTGGGACCATATATCCCTTCCTTAGAGGTTGCTTTTCTTGTAGTGGATTATTCACTTTTGGAAACCCTCTTTATGCCTATTGAGGCATTGTAGTTATCCACCTCATGAGGATTATGGTGACCTACCTTACTACAATGGGAATGGACACCCCTCACTTCAAATTCACTCGGTGCTAAGCTAAGTTCCCTTTATTAGAAAGCCTTTTATTAACTTCACCTTATAAAATTAGGCTTAGGAGAGTCATCCCCTCATATGCTAGCTCATAATTCATAGATAAGAAGTCCTTTCATCAACCTATATCATGTGAGAAAACCTTTCACATGGACATAGCATATGTAAGCAACTATCTAGTTTAGGATACACTTGAGCACACCTTTCAAGGATCCTCTAGTAACTAGATCTTCATACATATGTGTGTATACTTATATGTGATTGAACCTTTCACATAACACTTTAAAGCCACACATGTTCATACTTTATTTCATTCATGCGTAAGAGTACAAGTGTAACTATATGATCCCTGCTTTCATATAAACACATTTAGACACTAGTATAATAATACGTCATCATACCACAAGCTTCACATTATAGCATATAATACATATTCATAACATACTCATGCATTTATATCCATGTTCATAAGAGACCAAACCTAGGAACTATCCTATCAAGGCAAACATGTGAAATGTTTAGACAAGGTCCCATACCCTTGCCCATACTAGTACACCTATCAAGTCATCCTAGTTAATGGATGCATAACATACTTTCATGGACTTAAGCTTTGCATGCATAATAGTAGACATTAGTGAATATGAGAACTACCTTTCATTTAGACACCATGACCTATACTACTTGCAAGCATGCATATAGAGTAAGGGTGTGTGTGCATTGGTCAACATGATCACATAATATCTATCAACAACACATTGGGGCATCCACCCTCTTAGGACCACAATACACAACCAAGCATAGACCACACAACACATAATAGCATAGGAGACAAGCCAACTTCTTATTACACTTAAGACTCCTAACATTTGCTATTCATGCATTGACATAGGGGTACATAGGTAAGGGTCATCAGTCCTCAATATTTCATTAATGGAAGCACCTATACATAACCCTAATATAATCATTCTCATACTCATAACAATAGTAACATAACCTAGATTCACAACTAGAGTAGAAGTCTAGGCACAAGTTACACATAAGGTTATTATCATAACCACACATTCATATATTCATCAATTTGCCTTCAAGGTCATGGTCAAAACATATACAATGAAAATAAAGTAAACACCGCCACCATAAGTGGACCATACCACTCAATGTCATACAAGGCTTCATCAACTACCAATACTATAAGAAAGTATAAGGAAAAGTCATCCTTACCAATTCATCATCCTTTGATCTTCATTGATGAATACACCTTTTTCATCGACAATACAATATAGGAAAGTATCTAAATATACTTTAATCATAAAGGAAACCATGCACAAGGCGCTACAAGATCATGCTACAACAAGTACACTACATCACCAATACACTATAAGGTAGAGAGACATAGATCACTTACTAGTATTCTTTGCTTTGATAATCACAACCACATTCATAATATACCAATAATACCAATATAGGGAAGTAGCTAAATACACAATAATCAGGTCTAAATCATGCTTCGTCTAACCTAGAACTTAGATCACATCATGTACATAACATTATCAATCCATAGGCTAGAAGAACCTAGATCAATTAATGCCAATCCTTCTTTATATTGATAATACAATATTTATAATCACAATTCAACCATGATATTAATCTAAGGGAGTAGCTACAATCATCATAACATAATGGAATTCCACATTCATACATTATAAAGCCAACGTTACAGTGAACACATAGAGGCATAGGCTAGTCATGTTCAAATCTTCATACATTGATCCAGTTGGATCATTCATCAATAATTAATTATCATATACTTAAATAATAGTAGACATAATCAATTCAACGTAGTAGAATCACAATTCAACCAATAACAAGGCACAATCACAATACCCATGCAAGGGCTAAATCGGGTTTGGGAAGGGACATGGGTTCACAATGTAATTGGATTGAAATTCACATTAAAATGAATACATTATCCTAAATTCATCATGATTAAGCCTTTGAAAACGTTTTGACAAAAGAACACATGGCTAGATTGAAGAAGAAGATATTTGATCATAAAACTTCTTTGAAAACTTTGAAGAGGACTCTCTAGATGAAAGATTAACTAGAGATGAAGGATCACCATACCTTAATACGTAAAACACATCCAAACATGCAAGGAACACTCAAGACACACATGAACGTCTCAAGGGCAAACTTTCCAACGTCTTACACGTTCTTGGACGTTTGACCTCAAAACTTCATGAAACTCCATACACTGCTTATAAACATCATTATTACTCATTTAAGGACCTCATAAGATCATTACACACACATAAGCACATAAAAACACATAAGGCCCCTTTGGTGACTAGTCATCGAACGTCTTGGTCGTCCCTTGACATTTTGTTCCAAATGACTTCAAATCACCCAAGAATACTTTAAACACTTAATTAACATGTTAAAAATCTTATAGGCACTAGTGAGTCTCTAGACAACCTAACTCATTTTGGGGGTCTTATAGTGAATTTCATGATGTTATGATTATGTTGTAAATTGATGTTATATGGTTTCGTCTATCATATTGTCATGATTTTATCATCAATTGCCTAAGATTTGCATTTTTGAAATTTTGAAGCATGTTCACTGTAATACCTGCCAGCTTACTATAAGGATTTTGAAATTTTGACTAAATTGTTCTTTCATGAAAAATCGTTATGGTGTGTATATTATTGATGTATATGAGCATGATAATGGATGTAAAAGGAGTTCTTGCAAATTGAAATGAAGAACGTGAGTCTTATCGCATGGTGAGTTGTAGAAGTAGTTTTCTATCTTCTTGTTGTGTTGTGAGTCTCTTAATGTTGCGAAATTGATGTTTCTACTATATGCATGTATTATATTGTAAAGTATGGTTATATGCTGCAACTATTGAGTTTCTTTTCTATTTAAAGTTCCTAAAGAATAGCAAGTGTCATTCGAGGACGAATGTTTCCATCTGGGGGGAGTATTGTTACACCCTAAAAATGAGCTATTTGAACTAGAGCCTAACATGTGTGTCATGATGTTTAATGTCTTAAAATGTTAATAATGGTGTTTCTAGGGAATATATGAAGTTTGGAAGGTGTTTGGAGGTCAAACGTTCGAGACGACCGGAAACTAGTTGAAGTTGGACTAGTGTGTCATAGTGTTTTGTAGTGAAGTTTTAGGGGATGTTTTGAGGGAAATATTGAGTACGAATGGTTCCTACGCGTAGCCTGACATGTAAAGGTACGAAACGTCCAAGAACGATGCCCCGGGTACAAGTTAAAGAGTCCCCAAAGAGGACCCAATCATGAGATAGTCAAGCTGCTGCGCCAGCCAGAATATGGTAGTGGCTGCGCGACGCGCAGTGGAAAAAATTATTTCCTTGCAACACGGGGCTGTCACGAACCATTCTGTCTCAAAATTTTCCAGAAACAACATTTGAAAATGCCTCCGCGACGCGCAATAAACTCCCAGGCTTGGTCGCGTCATTTTTAAGTCAAATTTGAATTGTTTAAATTGTCTAATAAGTGCAGGGGTCTTTTGGATAATTTGGGGATGACTTATTGACGTTTATTGAGTCATTTTATACCCCTTAACTTACCAATCAAAGCTAAACCTTCAGCTCAAAACATAACCTCTCAATTCTTTTCTCTAAAACTCCATTGATGAAGCTTTGAAGCTCCAAGGAAGAAGGCTGTTTTTCTCAAGTTTTCTCCATCAATTTAGTGGGTTAATATTCTATATTAAGGTAAGGTTTTTCATCCTTGAATATCTTTTCCCCAAGGATTCAATTCCAATGATTTTCAAAGATGATCAAAAAAGTTAATTCTCCAATTTTGTGATCTAGCCATGGGTTATTGCACAAAATGTTTTGAATCATTGTTTATGGATCGAATTGATGTTAATTTGATTATTTTAACCTAAAATCTTCGTAAGCCCATGAAAAATATAATCTCTTCAAATTGGCTATATAATGGATGCTATGATCTTGCTTAATGCTTATGAATTCTAGTGTAGTTTTCCTTGGTCTATTGAATGATGTAAGAATTGTATTGGATTGATGTATAAATTGTTTTAGATTGATAAATTTATATTGAATTGATTCAGATTCATTTAGCATTATGATTTTTGTATTTGAATTGATGATCATGGCCATGGGTGAGGGTCTTTTGGTATTGTATATGATGATTTATCTATGGATTGAAGTGGTGAGAATGGATTGGTAGTACGCTGCCCTCATTCTCTTTATTTTATGTAAATTAGGTCCTGAATTATGTTGTGATTGGTATGGTCCACTTATGATGGTGGTGTTATGTGTTATAATGTTGAATGATGTGACCTTGTCGATGTTATTTTATGTATTATGATGATCATGACCTTGTCGGCACTGCTTGATGTATTATGATGATTTGTGTTGTTGATTTATGCGAAGTATGATCATATCTATCTACATGTGATTAAGGTGAAAGTATGTTTTCTTCTATTGACGTTAGGTTATCATGTTAGACTATGACTATGTCCTTATGTGTGTAGTCTTAGAGTTGATGCATGATTCTTCGTACTTTGTTATGTGAATCTTATGATGGTTATATTGATGATATTATAGTAGTTGATAGGGTGACATAAAGATGATGTTGGTTATACCTAGGTGGTTATAGAATGATTTGCTATATGTGAAGTATGTTGTGTCTTGTTATGGTAGACTTGTGTCCCTTACTTGATACATGCATGAATATAAAGATGAGATATCTTGACTTAGGATGCTAAAGCCTCTTAGTCTTGTATGTACGAATGACATGAGACCTTGAATGTTGCTAAGAAGGTCCTTTATGTGGAACCTTCAACCTAGTTGTAAGGTTATGATATCCTTGAAGTCGAAAGTCGTAATGTTATCCTACTTGTGTGAATGGTGGACTTAAGGTTGGTTGTCTGGAACGGCATGAAATCATCCATAAGAAAATCATTTAGCTATCCTTTTCGCCATTGAAAGGACCTAGGGGACCTCCTTCGTAGGGTGAATTTGATTGGGTTATGAACTAGATATGGAATCTCTTTATGTGTTCCTTTGTGTGAATTACTCTATGAGAACAAAGGCTAGCACCGAGTGAGTATGGTTTGGGAAGTATCTCTAATTAAGGATGATCCTAGAGTACAAAGAAACCCTTCATATTCCTTAACTATATGCCTACATGGGATGTGTCCAAGTTCTACCATTGGCAAGTAGAACACCGTCCATCGGAGTAGGTTACAACTCCGGAATCCATTCCTTGATACCATGGTCTATGTCGGTTATTACCTATTATCATCATATGGGATACCCACTAGTGCTGGAGAAGTTCTATAAAGTTTAGGTTGTCGTATAGGACGCTATCTATACATAGCACAATAGGCTTTGAAGATGTTAGTGAGTGAGTCCCTAGGTCTTCTCCAAGACCATTACTTGAATGTCCTTATGTGATGAATGTATCTTAAATTAACTTAAGAATATGATGACTTAAGTTAGAAAGCATGTTAAATGAATAACTACTTACCAATAGTAGTTTAAGGGTTGTCTAGTTAAGGTGTGAAGAGGGCTTGGGAATGGTCACTTCATATCTTACCAAGATAAGTCTTAATAAAGACTCTTGATAGGAATGTTTGTTGGTACATTAGACATGATCCAAACATAGGTAGTCTTAAGGATTATTTAGGTAATCTTGAAGAGGTCAAGTATGGACATTCGCTTCTTGATTTACTCAAGTAAGTCTTTTGATAACAATTGGGAGGAGAATGCCATATTATATGTATGTCATTGTATAAGGTGAGAATGATCTTATCCTAGGTATTCTAAAAGATCTCTTAAGTTTGAGTGAAGGGATTGTATGGGCGGTCGCCTCACAACTCACTCAACTGAACCTTAGAATCACCTTTGGTAGGAGGGTCTCATTTTTATGTATTTGGTGTATTGTAAGTTTATTGATCTCATTATAGGTGATCTTAAGGATCATTTAGGTGTGCCTATAGAGGTTTTATGGGCGCTCTTTCTTTGTCTTACTTAAGTGAGTCTTAGGATAACCTTTAGTGAAAGGATTTCATGCTAGAAATTGTTCATTGTGAGGTTGAATAACTTCACTGTAATAATGGAATTAGTAATTGTAAAGTGACATGGTTCACTGTAACCTTTCCTTAAATTGTGATAAAATGTTGAAGTGTTATCATATATGTTTCTTAGGTGTTAAATGTTGTTATTATTCTTATAATATGATGTTTTAATAAAAAAGAGCATGTATCCAATAAATGTCCATTTTCATAATTTTATGCATTATGCCATAGTTAGTACATGCGTTTGTACTAACTCCATGCTTTTATCTATCTCTAAAGTGATTCATAGGTGAAGATGCTTTTAGTAGCAAGGCTTGGATAATAGAATCTTCAAGCAAGTTTGAACTATGTCCTCATTTGACTCGAGGGCATAAATTTCTTTTGATTTCTTATTTCGAAGCTATAACGCCCCAAAATTAACTAAGGTGAACTAGAGCCTCATGATTGTTTGTTGAGTTGAGTTTAAGTTAAACGGAGTTATTTTAGTGTCCTTAGGTAGTGTGCAAAGTTTCGTGAAGTTTGGAGGTCAAACGACCAAGAACGTCCAAGGCATTCGAAAGATATGCCTTGAGTCGACCTTGTACGTCTAGACGAGTCTCGTCGAGTTTTATGTGTTCGTTTTTGATGAAATTCATGTGAGAGGTGTTAAACTTATAGATGATCATATTTGTGTTGGAAACGTCCAGGAAAGTATCCCCAAGGACCATCGAAGGGTCCTTGAGGAAGGACCCAAAACCAGGTAAGCAGGCTATCCAAGGCAGCCTTGGCGATGGAGCAGTCGATGGCCAGTCATGGCTGTGACGCCCCGTCACAAGGTTCCATCGTGGGGGACTTGTTCAAGGGTGTGGAGGGGACCCTTGGCAAGCCTCTGAAGTTTGCAACGGATGGTCAGGACGGGCCGTTGCACCCGTGATTCCCCGTCACAAGCAGGTCGTCGCAAGCCCGTCCCTGTGCGTAGATTTTTCTGCCAAGTTAGGGGTGAACTTGTAAATTCACCCCACGTCTAAATAAGAGTTTCGATGGTTTTTTAAGGGACTTTTGGGTATATTAAATGAGTTTTAAACCCTATACCTAGACAAGACCCCCTCACTTCTAAATTCAACTCTCTCTCTCTAAAGAAACTCTCTCAAAGTCGCCATTGAAGCCAAGGCTCAAGGAGGGAAAGGAGGGATGCTTTAGACTTGTTTGTTCATCCAATTAGTGGATTTCCTTCTCTTAAAGGTATGGTATCCATTCTTGAATATCTTTTCATTCAAGAAGCCAATTTCCAAAATGGTTTTCAAAAGGGTTTCTAAACTCAATCTTCTTCTAACTTTAATTTCTAGTATGGGTCTTCTTGTATTTAAGTTCTAATGGTTTCAATGTATTTATCTTGGTTTGAATTGATGATTTTGATGTTAAAAACTCCATGAAACTCTTGTATATGCATACTTCAACTTTTGGCTTGAAAATGGGTTATGTGAGCATGATTTGAGTAGGGTATGAACTTGGGTCTTCTAGTATTTGTCATGTTGGTGTAGCTATTGCCATAAGGGCTTTAATATGGTGAAACACTGATAAATTGCTTATGGGTGATGATGGTTTGATTTGTTGATGAGTTACTCTCATTGTATATTTCTTATTATGAATTGGTATTTGAGTGGTATGGTCCACCTTATGGGTGGCGGTGCTAATTGATGAACTTGATGTTACTTAGTATGTTTTGAGTATGTGATCTTGAAGGTCTAATATGTGAAATGAAGATATATGGGAAATGGGTCTTGTATTGTGTTTGATGTAGCTTGAATTGCATGTTTGACCTAGTTTATGTCTAAATGAAGTGTATGATTACGAGAAGCATGTAGAGTGTGTAACTTGATGAATTAAGGTTAAAGTATGTGTAGAACTTGATGATAATGAAGCGATACTTATATGCAAGGTGTGCACATGTACACACACACACACTCTTTTAAGATTTGTATTATGCCAAGTTTAGCAAAAAGGGAAATCTTGAGGTGGACACACTTCGTGAGTTGAGATGTAGTGTCTAGTAGCAACCTCTCCATTCCTAGTGAGCTTTCTAAGATAGACTATTATGTTGAGAAATCCGTGGGGAGTTATGCCTAGCACCGAGAGGATTTGAAGGGGAGGTGGATTGCACTTCGTGAGTTGAGATGTTGTAATCCAAAGTACCTCTTCAGATGAGTACTCCTCGTTAGTAGAGAGTGATTTACTTAGTAGCAATCTCCTTATCCCTTAACTATGTGCTCGCATAGGTGTAGCTATTGGAAAAGCCATGTAAACTCTAAGGAGCATGATCTTACACTAGGCAAGTAAGGATCCCTCATCCGATAGGGGTTAATATCGGGATTCCATGTCTAGCTCTCATGGTCTTTGTCGGTTAAGCTAACTCCCACAAAGAATTGATTTGAAACTAATTATCTTGTATATTGTTGATATTGTGTATGTATGTCGTGAAGTGCTCAATCCACATTAGTTACCGAGTAGGAGCATTTAGTGGGAGTAGTAGTATGGGATGTTATTCTCACATTGCACTTGGTGTGACCTATACCTACTATGGGAGAAGAGTACCTTCATGAAATCCGTGTGAATGAGTACTATGGTGTAGTGTTATGGATGATTATTGTGGAGTACTTGAGTAAATGAATCCATTAGGAGCACTAAGTGGGAGTGGTAGTATGGGATGCTACTCTCACATTGCACTTGGTGTGACCTATATTTTCCATGAGTGTTTTGCATATGTTAGCCAAGGGCGTGGATTTGATTTCCAACGAAGTAAGCATAAGATTTGGTACTTTTAAGGGTCGTTTGGTGTGCTTTGAAGGGAGGTGTAATGAGAATCCCTTCTTATCTCACCTTAGGGAGTCTTAGGATAACCTTGGGTTAGGGTAACTTCAAAGGAAAAAGGGTTCATATGACTTGGACCGTGCCATTCACTGTAAGGTCTTCATTGTAAGAATCCAAAATGTTCACTATGATGCTTTATTCAATTTTCATTGTAAGTTTAGTAAGTTCATTAAAATGTTCCTTTTGATTACTCTAAGTTTTGGTAAAGTTGCCATAAAGCGTTGATTGTCGATTCTTATGTTGGTTTGTTTCTAGATTCATGAATATTGCTTTAATTGCTTGAAAAGCTATTCTTACTAAAATGTCCCTTTTTTGTATGTTTTTGCATATGCCATACTTAGTACATTGTTGTACTAACCCCATACTTTTATATACCTTATTAATATAGGTTGGAAGCCTTTTGGAGGATCGAAGTTGAAGCTTGGGAATTCTATCTCTCAAGAATTGGGTATGTCCTCATATATTCGAGGACATAGTTTTAAGTTTCTTAGTTTCCTTATTAAGACTTAAAAATGTATTTACTCAATTGTAAAGGGCCGTGTCCCTAAGATTCTAAGTTGTGTCTTTAAGTTGGCTTGTGACGATAAGATTTCCTAGTATTTATGAAAAGACTTCTTCTATTATTATTATCGTGAAAAGTTTTAATTCCGCACTACTTTTCATGCTTTATGTTATGAATGCTAGTTAGAAGGCTTGTACGAGACCCCAAAGGGGTCAAGTACGCCCGGTCATGATTCGAAGGTTTTCCCTAACTTTTACGGGGTGCTTTCGGGTCGTGACATAAGCATTGTAATTGACTTAGTAGTACAATATTTCTATTTTATGGGTAGTGTCCCAAGTATTCTTGTGTCTAATGTTTGGTTATATGAGACTTAGTATTTTCTATGATTTTTAAATGAAAAAGATTTTGAAAGACAATTCGAATGTTGTGAAAAGTTTTAATTCCGCACTACTTTATATATATGTATATGCGATGAATGATATGAAAGGGCTTGTACAAGACCTCCGAGAGGTCAACTACGCCGTTTTTTGATTCAAGAATGCCCTAAATTCTAGGGGGTACCTCGGGTGTGACAACAATATCCACACATGGGAAACATTTGTCCTCGAATAACACCTTCTTAAAACATCTAAAAAGGACCTACTCTAATCTAGCAACCCATCGTATATGCATTATACCTAAATGCACATACCCAAATCAAGGAAGCAATTCAATTTCAACCTAAACATAACTATATAAAGACTTCATACAAAGGCTCCTTATCCCCCACTTGGGAATAAGACAAACATGTCTTTCTAACATCAATTTTTCATAATTAGGAAACATCAGATCAGCAAAGCAAATCATAATCATAGAAATTCTAGAAATATTAATAAATCACTAAAGAAACACATACCGAAAAGGGACATAAGGAGATCAATCTTGATCACCCTTGGATTTGAGAGCAAAGAACCTAGCCTTGTCTTTCGGAATACCTTATTCACTACTAGCAGAAACTTGTTTGCCTTCTCTCACATTAGCCTTTGCCTTAGGGCAATCCCTCATCATATGACCACTCTTACCACATCCATAGCAACCATCTCTACCGGCCAAACACCTACCCTTATGCTTCTTACCACACCTAGGGTAAGTAGGTCGGGAATACTCATTCCTCTCTAGGGGTATAGGGTTAGAAACCCTTTCATCCTCATACTTAGTAGCAGTAGAATGACCTTGTCCGAAATACTTTTATCGATTCATAGAACGACCATGTACATCGGACTCCTCCTTGTCCATCCTAATTCTCTTTTTCTCCTTCTAATCTTGGATTCTTCTATTTTTTTAGCAAACACCATGAGTCGGGAGATATCCATATCATCAACAAGCATGGCCATACGACATTCTTCTTCTACTAGTTTGGAAACACCCATCATGACCTATTCATCAAGTCTATATGATTTGCCACCAAGCTTGGAGCATACTTAGACAGAAGAGTGAACTTCAAGGCATACTCCTTGGCGCTCAAACTACCTTGCTTGAGGTTTATGAAGTCCTCCAACTTAGCCTCCCTCAATTCTCTAGGAAAGAATCTATCAAGGAAATCCAACTTAAAAGTCTCGCACTCTATAGGGCCCCTCTTAAAGGTCTGCTATCTTTCCATTGCTCATACCAAATTTGGGCAACATCTTTCAATTGATAGGAAGACAACTCCGCCTTTTCAATGGAAGACACTTCCATGATTGCAAGCACCTTATACACCTCATCAATAAACCCATCTGGATCCTCCTCAACTTTGGATCCATGGAACTCCAGTGGATTCATTCTCAAGAACTCCGTTACTCTAGTAGCACTCATTCCTCCTATAGGATTATCTGGAGCCACCTATCCTCTTTTACCTTGGGCCGTTAAGGGTTGAGCCAACAAAGTCATAGAAGCCCTAAATTCCTTAAGCATAGCATTTGCTATTGGAGGGTTATTAGGAACTTGAGGAGGAACTTCCTCTTACACTTGGTTAGGCACATGCCCTTGCTCCCCATTCCCAACTCCTTCCCTTCTAACATTATCCCTAGTGTTAGCCATAACCTACAACATCATAGGAAAACACTAGAAGAAGGTATTACTCAAACCAAACTCTATGGCACAACTTGAAGAATTAAGAAGTGAAATGTTCCTACGCAACACATAGCCTCTTACTCATAGATGTGTCGTGACTCACAGCGATGAATAAGACTTTACTAGATGTGGTTTTGAGATATCCTAAGACCATTTCATAACCTGATACTCTGATACCATGTTTATCACGACCCGCATGTACACCCTATAATATAGGGCATTCTTAGGTCATAACATGGCGTACTTGAACTCTCGAAGATCTTGTACAAGACCTTGAACATCATTCATTGCAATGAAAAGTACAAGGAATTAAAACTTTTTCTTCAAAAACATAATGCGGAAGCCATTTCATAAAATGTCTAACATGTGTCCCAAAAACCTTCTATGACATCATAAGTACAATAGTCTTGGGTCACAACCCATAAAAGTCTAAACATGAAAGAATATAAAATACATCATAGTTGTGGTGTCCTCGGATGCTATGAGGACTAACCAATATTCTCTTCCTGGAAACCTTGGAACTCTACCCTTCAATGGAACTTAAGCTTCTCAATACCCTACATGCACAACATGTAGACAATATGCGTTAGTACGATATTTACTAAGTATGGAAATTATCATCCATACATAAGATATCTCAAAGGGTTAGTTAATAATAGAAATAATCATAAGAGATAAAGACATAAGCATAACATGAATAACATAAGCATATTAAAGCATCATAATACATATAAGATTTCATTCTTAACTCAATGTCTTTCTTACTTAAATGAACGACATCACAAGCCACATGCAAGTATACTTGTGAAATACTAAGGTATCATCCCATACTACTAGCAAAGATAAGTACATCTCTTTGGTCATCTTGATCATAGTCCACTTTCATATTTAAGACCTAAGTTCATCATATCACATGAACACTATGCCCCTAGGCCATCTCAAGCACACTTGTGAAATGCATGTGGAGCATCCCATACTACCTCACACACTAATCATATCCTCAAATCACCCTATCTTGTTTCATGTCATCTTAGGAATCATCTAATAGACCTACTTCATTATTGACAAGGAAATATCATCTTAAGTCAATCATGTAATTCATGGAATACAACTATAGTCACTATCAAAGCTAAGCATGCATCATGTAGTGGTCATGTCATAGGTAGCTTCAAGTCATACCTGTGCCATGTATTGATAGCATCCCATACTACCATCCATACTAAGTACTCCTCTAGACTATCCTACTCCAAGATAACTTGTCTTGTAACCTTGTCTATTACGCTAAACATACTACCATAATAGACCTACTACCATGGAAAGCATCTCATCATACTATCAAGCTAACTAAAGGAAGGATACAACCATCCTAACCACCATGCAACCAATCATACAGATGCAAGCTAATCATGGGGTAGCATAAATCCTCAACCCTAAGCTACCATGAGAAACTAATCTCAAGATATTCCATGAAATACACCCCACATGTAAATCAAGCTACCATGAAATGCACCTTGCATGCAAGTCGAGCTAATATTAGGAGAGTGTAGGCCTTTCCCCTAAAGCTACCATAAAATGGTTTGGCCTAACCAAGTAAAGATAACATGATAAAGTATCCTTACAACACAAGACCAAGCTAATCGAGGGAGAGATTGCTTCCTCCATCCCAATCTAACATGAGAGCTACCATTCCCAAGCTACCATGATCAAGCATCCTTGCAACACATGACCAAGCTAAATATGAGAGAGCTTACTTCCTCTATCTCAAGCTATCATGAGGTTCATCACCTCAAGATAGCATGAGTAATCTAACTTTAACTTCCATGAGATTTCAACACTTCAATCTCCCATGAGTATTTCAACTCAATCCTCCTGGAGATTTACTATCCCAAGCTACCCTTGAGACCTACCATCTCAATCTATCCTGAGATCCACCATATCAAGCTATCATGAGATTTACATCTCAAGCTATGATGACTTGGTCTTGTCTCACCAAGTATACTACACAAGAAGTGGCCATATAACTTATGTTCAATATAATATTATCAACCATGGATTGAATCATTTTAGGTTCTTAAGTCAACCTAAGGTTTTTATATGTTATAGAACTTGCTCCTCCTAATCATGTTCATGTGTAGGTGAAAAAGGGAAAGGAAACATCATCACAATCATCTTCATCATGACTTTACGCCCAAAGCCCTAACATTAATGGCATAACAACCCATAAACAATTAAGACCTGTAATTCATTATGATCTATGTTCAATTTCATGCTCTCTTCATTCAATTAGATCATTAGAAGTTAATTCTAGGTATACATGATAACATAGGTTCAATTCAAGCTTTACAAGTCAAGATCAACCTTGATCAATTAAGCCTAGTTCAATTCATATATAGGTGATTCAATCACGATCAAATAGTATAGAATATAATTGAATTAAGAAGATCAACATAAAACCTTCATCTATCCCCTAATGGCCTAAGATCACCATGATCACCTACAAATCCAATTACCATAATTCACCATGTAAAAACAATAGAAAAAACATATAATCATCGTATAAACATCATTAAATGTTACCCACTAGATTGGGATCACAATCAAGCCTTACCCATAATGCAATCACAACCCTCTCTTTGGATTCACAATTGAAGGAAATCTAGGAGGCTTCATGGATGGAAGAATCTATGAATGAAAAAACATCACATACCTTAGATTATAGCCTTAAACCCAACTTGAAACCTTGGTGAATTCTTCCTAAAGCAGCCTCTAATTTCTCTTGTTCTTGAATGGTGGTTTTGGGAGAATTTTTGGAGAGAAAAGTTTTGATTTGGAGTCTAGGCCTTGTTGGTTATTTACTACTTAAATAATATTCAAATACCTAAACGCCAATAACTAATTCCTGAAGTACCAAAAAGACCGCTGCAACTATTGGACCATTTAACAAATTCTAATTTGACTTAAAAACGACGCGACCAAATCTGGGCACTTAGTACGCGTTGCAGAGGCATTTTTTATTCTTGGTTCTGGAAATTAATTTGAGATAGAATGGTTCCCGATGTCCCCACGTGGCAGGGCAAAAATTACCCATTAAGTGTTGGCTCCGCGTTGCACAGCAGACTCCACATCTAAGCTGCCTAGCAAATTCACTGGCCTATGTTTGGGTCCTCCTCGGGGACCCTTAGGCTGGACCCTGGGGCGTCGTTCTTGGAAGTTTTGACCCTTTACATGTAATTCTACGCATAGGAACCATCGATACTTAATTTTACCCTCAAACCATCCTCCAAAACTCCACTACAAAACACTACGACACACTAGTTCAACTTCGACTAGTTTCCGGACGTTTTGGACGTTTGACCTCCAAACATTTCCAAACTTTATATACTGACTCTTAAAACTATTTTTAGTAATTTTATTAACTTATGAGCTCATTAAACTCATGTTAGGCTCTAGATTCACCTAATTCATTTTGGGGTCCTTACACATCTATCTAGCCTAGTCAGATTTGCTATAGTCTAAAGACATCCATTTCTCTCTTAAATGAAGAATTAGCAGAACAAAAAATTATATTTGATAATACAATTTTTGAACAAATAAAAGGAAAAGAATTAGATTTAAGTGTTGAAAAAGTACTTGAAATACCTACAATAAGAAATTGGTTCAAAAGACAAAAAGATGAATACTATGTAGTTAGCCAAAAAGAACACATCATATAAAATATTGTAAATATACAAAAGGAAAAGCACAAATACCTATATTAAATAAGAGAATAATAAATAAAGAAATACAAGATATAAAAGCAAAAACACCCATAATGTACGTACACTTAGGAGGAACAGAAATATTGATAAAAGCTTGTTTTAGAGAAGGAATATATACACCTATTGAAATATATTTAGCCGATGATAGAATTATATATCCTATAGAAAAAAGTGTAATTAGTGCAGTAAGAGGAAACTTAATATACCAAAAATTTAAATTTATAATAAGTGTCAATTACTCAGTAGCATTAACCGATAGAAACATAGATAAATCATTAGTTCTATATTGGAAAATGTCTGGAATAGAACTAGCACCAGGCAGTTAAATATTTACAGCAAGATGTAAAAATCTATATATACTAACAACAAAACATAAAGTAACGGCAAGAAATAAAATTGGTAAAATAAAAATAGAAGATCCTTTTGAAAGAATAATTACTATAATAGATAATAATGATTATAGTTACAAAGAAATTGACATAGAAGAAGATTTAGAAATTGTAAAAGAAAGATTGAGTACTTCAAGTGTACCAAATACATTAACTAGAACTACCTCATCAAGAGCAAGCACATCTAAAAGGAACTATGAAATATCGAAAAATTTATTAAATACAGAAGAAACAACACTATACCACTATTTTATAACAGGAATAATAGATCAAAGAAAATATAAAATTTTAATAAATACAGGACAAGAAGAGAATTATATAACAAGAGAATTAGTATTAGAAACAGAAATTATGAAAACAGGACACTTATGCCCTGGATTACCTAGTGAGATAGTAAACACAAGCGAAGAAGTAACAGAAAAAGAAATAATTATAGGAGGAATACCAATAGTAATATCATTCAAAATCTACCAAGGAAGCCAGACTATTACTCTAGGAATAAAATGGTTAGAGAAGGTTAAACCATATAGTATAGAAAATGAACAATTAATAATAACTTACCAAAATAAGAAAATAATTATTAAAAGAACAAAATGAATAATGAAAATATATATACTTGCAAAAATTATTGTAGAAGGATATCGCAACAGATATTATACCCCTATGATAGATACAGGAGCAGAAGCAAATATATGTAAATATAATTGCTTACCAGAGGATAAATGGGAAAAATTAAAAACACCTATGGTAGTGACAGGATTTAATAATGAAGGCAGTATGATTACATATAAAGCAAAAAATATAAAAATACAAATATGGGATAAAATATTAACAATAGAAGAAATGTACAATTTTGAATTTACAACAAAAGATATGTTATTAGGAATGCCATTTTTAGAAAGATTTTACCCAGATATTATAACAAAAACACATTGGTGGTTCACTACACCATGCGGAAATAAAATAAGAGCAAAAAGAGTAAATAACAAACAAAGAAAACCCATAGAATGGATAAAAGGAAGTGAAAAAATAAACCAGGAAATGGAAAATATAAGTAAAAACCAAATAACACAATTAGAAATTATCATATTTACAATAGATAAGGTTAAAATAATTAACGAACAGTTAGAATTATTATATAGTGAAAATCCATTACAAGGATGGGAAAAGCATAAGATAAAAGTAAAGATTGAATTAATAGATGAAAATAGTATAATAACACAAAAACCATTAAAATATAATTTTGATGATTTAAAAGAATTTCAAATGCATATAAATGAATTATTGAAGAATAATTATATACAGGAAAGCAATAGTAAACATACAAGTCCAGCATTTATAGTTAATAAACATAGTGAACAAAAACGTGGTAAAAGTAGAATGGTTATAGATTATCGCAACCTGAATGCTAAAACTAAAACATATAATTACCCAATACCAAATAAAATACTAAAAATAAGACAGATACAAGGATATAACTATTTCAGTAAATTCGATTGTAAATCAGAATTTTACCACTTAAAACTAGAAGAAGAATCTAAACAGCTAACAGCATTTACTGTACCACAAGGATTTTATGAATGGAATGTTCTACCATTTGGATATAAAAATGCACCAGGAAGATACCAACATTTTATGGATAAATATTTCAATCAATTAGAAAATTGTATTGTATATATAGATGATATATTATTATACTCAAAAACACAAGATGAACATATTAGGTTATTAGAAAAATTTATACACATAATTAAACATTCTGGTATAAGCCTAAGTAAAAAGAAAGCAGAAATTATGAAATCTCAGATAGATTTTCTAGGAATACAAATAAATAAAAATGGAATAAAAATGTAAACTCACATAGTACAGAAAATAATTACCCTTGATGAAAATATAGATACAAAAAAGAAATTACAATCCTTCTTAGGATTAGTAAACCAAGTAAGGGAATATATACAAAGATTAGCAGAACATTTAAAACCATTACACAAAAACTTAAGAAAGATGTTGAATATTATTTTGATAATAAAGATAAAGAACATATAAAACATATTAAAACCTTATGTAAAAAACTACCAAAACTATATTTTTCTGATGAAAACAAATTATTTACTTATATTGTTGAAACAGATTCAAGTAATCACAGTTATGGAGGAGTCTTAAAATATAAATATGACAAAGAAAAAATAGAACACCATTGTAGATATTACTCAGGATCATATACAGAAGCACAATTAAAATGGGAAATAAATAGAAAAGAACTATTTGGATTATATAAATGTTTATTAGCTTTTGAGCCATATATTGTTTACAACAAATTTATTGTAAGAACAGATAATACGCAAGTAAAATGGTGGATAATGCGAAAAATACCAGACTCAGTAACAACAAAGGAAACAAGAAGGCTTGTATTAAATATACAAAATTTTACATTTACAATTGAGATAATAAAAACTGATGAAAATGTTATTGCAGACTACCTATCAAGACAAAAGAACCAAAACTGAGCCAGAAAAAGATACAATGGAAGAAATACTCAAAGCTATTACTACACTTTCCATAAAAGTGGATAGTATGGATAAAGAGTTACAAAAAATGAAAAATATAAGTCAGCAGCATGCAGAGCTATGTCGATCGGAAGACAAAAAAATTCCAGAGCTACAAGGAGATGTTGGGAAACTCCATAAAACCCAGGATAATGTTTGTTTAAATGCAGATACAGCCAGCACATCTACAACAAAAGGAGTCAGTGGAATAAGATATATAAATTCAAACATGAACAAAATCTTCGATAAACCATTTATTCCGAAAAAACAAAAAGACCAATTATTTATACCACCACAGACAACTACTTACTCAGAAAGTTTAAACCAAGATAAAAAAGCCTACAACCACATAACCCGCTCATATATTGAAAACCTATATAAAATCCAAAATTATTTAAACTCAACACCAAGATCTACAACTACTAAAGACCCTCATACTGATTTTATAACCCAAAAACTACAAGGATATAATAAATTAATAGCGCAACCAGGCACCAGTGCAAATCTAGTAAAAACTTGTTATAGTTATGGATTACTTAACACAGTTTATACCCAAACAGGAGATGAAATATCAACTATACCGAAGCTATACAAAGCCTTTATGAACTATAAAAGAATTACTAAAGGAACATTATTTTATATAAAGTTTTATTCAGCACCAGCAGAGATATTATTTGATGAAATAAAGCCAATTATACAAGTTGTAAAAATTGGATTGACTAGAGATATAATAATTCCGGAAGATATTGGGACACAGCAAGAAATACAAAGAATTGAGATACCAGAATTCTATGCCAAGAACAGAGTTATTGGAATAGCAACTATTCTAAATAGATTAACTAATAATTATTTAAATGGAAATTCAGTATGGAGCTATTATGTACGAGAACAAGTTATGATATACTCAAATTCTAGAGAAGTTAGAGAACAAGATATGGAAGAGATACGTCAATGGATACTCAGTTTACTCAAGCCGGAGCAAAAACAAACAACAAGAGCATTAAGGAAAGAGTTTATTTATTAACCAGATATTGCAAAATTATTGGACAAAAATATCCTGACCATATATGTTCAAAATGTTAAGGAGAAAATAATATCATACCAGATGTCCAAATCGAATGAATAAAGCTACAAGGAAAGAAGAAAAAGAAGAATATAGAAAGAAAGAAAAAGTTGTAATAGTAAGAGTCATTATGTAAAAGTTGTTTGTTTTCTAGTGTAATAAGAGTCATTCATGAACAGTAAAGGTCGTTCATGAAAGGTCATCTGTGAATAGTAAGGGTCATGTATAAATAGTAAGAGTCATTATGTAAAAGTTGTTTGTTTTCTAGTGTTGCCCAAAATAAAAAGGCCATGTGTAAAGTATGAATAAAGTAGGATTAGTAAAGTAGTAAAGTAGTGTCGGCCACTTGGCCAGAATAGTAAGTTTTTCTTGTATAAATAGAGGGTTTTCCCTCATAATAAAATCATCCTTTACAAGCAACTCTCTTCTCTTTAATATTCTTTCCAAATATTCTCTTAAAATCTCTTAACCCCAAATTGGTATCTGAGCTATCCGGTATATAAGAAGTTAATAAAAATCTATGGAAAATCAAGCAGAATTGACAAATATACAAGAACAGGTATACTCATTTTTATTCATGAGTAGCTAACCTGATTTATTCCTAATAATCTCTTGTTGATTATAATTGTTTATTATGTTTTAATAATGTTATAATAATTATCTTTAGAAGGTTTGCTATGAAAATATTCTGAGAGTCAGTATACCCAGACTATGCCATCCTAAAGTTGAAACCGGTAGGCAAGGAGGCCAATTAGGGGAGTAAACATAGTTGAGGCGCTGTTAGGGTAACTAATCAAAGAAGAAAACCGTAGTAGTGACTAGACGAGATGATTATTAAATTATTGTTATTACAGAATAAACAAGTATAATATATTAAGAGGTTAGAAGGAATAAAACTTTAGCAAAAATATGTTAAAATGATTTCTTATATATTAGACGATGATGTTAACTATAAAATATTAATTCTTTATATATTAAAAAATCTTAATACCGATATAAAAAGAATAATTTATGAAAAATTATTGATATACGAGATAATCGAAGAAACAATTCATGGTTGGGCAGAATTAATTATACAAGATAACTTTGACATAGATTTATATGATGATCTAGAATTATTCATAGATCAATGATAGATTATTTATACTTACAACTCTGGAGGAAAACTAAAGAAGAAATAGATTTACTTGAAAAATTACTAATTGAAAATGTAAACAAATATTTAAGAACTAGAGAGGAAGAATATTTAGAATATATAGAACGGAAAAGGGCCTAAAATACCCTTGAAGTATTAAAAATGGTACAAAATTACCCTCCATCCACCTATTGGCTCCAAAATGCCCTTTTCATCCACCTATTGGCTCCAAAATACCCTTTTCATCCACCTTTGGGTTCAAAATTGACCACTTTTTTAATTATTTTAAAATTAAACTCTTTAAATATTTTTTAAAATACTTGGCGTTCAACTATTGGTTATAATTTAATTTATTAATATAATTTATAAATCAACCCACTACCCACTCATTACTAACTAAACCCCACCCAATTAATAATCCAATTATAATATCAAAATTGTCATAAACACTACTAAAACACGATGAAATTATAAATTCCTGAAAATGACATTCAAAATTATTTGAGTCCGAATCGAAGCCCCAATGAAATATAGGTTGAGCCGCTTATTTAGGAGGACACTTTCAATATGATTCTCTTTCAAAATTGAATTAAAAATTTATGATTAAAGGTAAAGAAGTAATACATTTCGAATTAATTCATGCACTTTTTTAAAATATAATTTTATAAATATTTATGATTTGTTTTAAAACCTTTAATATATTATTTTGAAAAAAAGTTAACTATGAAGTAACATCACATAATTGAGACGTAAGTCAGACTTTTAAGTTTATCGGTAATTTTTATTTAGACACTTAACATATGATAATTTACTTCTATAGATATTTTCGCCTCAAATTTTTAAAAACACTCAATTGGCAGTAGCTTTTTTCTTGTTGCATTAATAATGTGACGGGTGTATTAATTTGGAGGGGTTTAATTAGTAATGGGTGGGTAGTGGATTGATTTATAAATTATACTAATAAGTTAAATTATAACATATAGTTGCGTGCCACGTATTTAAAAAAATATTTAAATAGTTTAAATATAAAACCGTTAAATAAGTGGTCAATTTTGAACCAAAAGGTGGATGACAAGGGTATTTTGGACCCAATAGGTGGGTGAGAAGGGTATTTTGGAGCCAATAGGTGGATGGAGGGTAATTTTGTACCATTTCCAATACTTTAAGGGTATTTTAGGCCCTTTTCCGTATATAGAAAACAAACAAACCCATTAGAATAGAAAAAACCTTGGAATTGGGTAATTTAGAAATCAACTTTGAGAGGACCTCTTGGGGAAAGGAAACCCAAGATTGAAGAACCCATCCCTAATAAAGATTAATCCATGAAATTAAAGTGAAATCCTAGACAAATTAATCTTCTTCTTCAAGCTTTCTTCTTCCTTCAATGGAAGATGAATAGAGAGAGAGAAACTAGAGAGAGGTGAGAGATTTTGTGTTTTGATTTGGGGATTTGATTTTAGTGGGTAAAAATGTGTGAGAAACTGATATAAAATCAATATATACGACCCCCATGAAATACCCAAAAGACCCTCACTTAAATTGACCTTTTAATGAAGTCAAACTTCAATTCCAAATTTCAGCTTTTAGTTGGGGAACAAGTCCGCGATGCGGAGCTGTTCCCGCATGATTTTCTAAATTAAATTTTGAGACAGTGAAGTCCGCTACCTGACTGCGACGCAGGCTTGAGTTTGTCCCAAAATCCTCCCAACTCTGCGACGCGGACTCACTCCCCCAATGTGTAATTTCTTGCTGCCTTAGGCAGCTTGCTTGGCCATGTTTGGGGTCCCTTCGTCGACCCCTAGGGCGACCCTTGGGGGGGTGGACCTTAACAATTTACTCTATATACATGGTTTTACCTATTTAAAGTCATTTTACAAGTTTTATACCTTATACACTCCTCCTAAACCTTTCCGAAATGTAAGGACGTATCACTAGTTCAATTAGACTAGCTTCTGGATGTCTTGGACGTATCTTGATGTCTTGACTCCAAAACTTCCTAAATGGTTTATTAACATTATTTTAGGCCTTATGAAATTTTTACTAACCTTAGATCAACATGTGAGGCTCTAGTTAAGGTCATAGACTTTCGGAGTGTTACACATTTGAGGGTTGTTTTGCAAGTTCTTAAGGAGCATCAACTCTTTACCAAGTATAGCAAGTGTGAATTTTGGTTCAGATCGATAGCGTTTCTTGGTCATATTATTTCTAGTGAGGGAGTTGAGGTTGATCCAAGGAAGATTAAAGCATTGAAAAGTTGGCCTTGACCTTTGGCTCCTACGGATATTAGGAGTTTCTTAGGCCTAGCCGGTTATTATAAAAGGTTTATTGATGGGTTTGCATCCATTGCTTCCCCTTTGACAACCTTAAATCAAAAGAATGCGAAATTGTAGGGGTCGAAGCATGTGAGAGAAGCTTCCACGTGTTGAAGGATAGGCTTACCTCCGCTCCGGAGTTGACCTTACAGGAGGGTACTAAGGTCTTCATTGTATATTGTGATGCATCTCGAGTTGGGTTGGGGTGTGTTCTTATGCAACATGGAAAAGTTATAGTATATGCTTCTAGTAAACTCAAGATTCATGAGAAGAATTATCAAACTCATGACCTTGAGTTAGCGGCCGTGGTATTTTCTTTGAAAATATGAAGGCATTATCTTTATGAGGTTCATGTTGATGTGTATACAGACCATAAAAGTCTTCAATACGTATTCACTCAAAAGGAGTTGAATCTCCGACAAAGGAGATGGTTAGACTTGTTGAAAGACTACGATATGAGTGTTCTCTATCACCCCGGCAAGGCAAATGTGGTAGCGGACGCTCTAAGTCGTTTGTCCATGGGAAGTCTGTCCCATGTGGAAGAAGCCAAGAGAAACCTAGTAAGGGATGTTCATAGGTTGGCTTGTTTAGGGGTTATTCTTCTAATGGTGGTGTTGTGGTACATCATAACTCTGAGTCATCTTTGGTGGTTGAGGTGAAGTATAAGCAACACCCTGATCCATTATTGATGGAGTTGAAAGAATCGGTTCTTGGAAAGATGAATGAGTTATTCTCCCAAGATAGGGGATGGTGTTCTTAGGTGTCACGACTGGAATCTAGACCCCAGACGAGAACGGCGTCGTTGACCTCTCAGAGGTCGCAGACAAGCCTACTTACATCATTCTTACATTACATAGGTTAATTTTAGCAGAAAATTTGAAACTTTTTGTTTCTAAATATTTCTTACTAAACATTTCTAATACATTCGTAATTTGTTCACCATCAACCATCTAACATTAAGAGATAATCAAATGAAAGGAATAGTTCAATACTTATAAAGCGTATAATTGGCTAAATGGCACCAATACATAGTCTGAATAAAAATAGGAAAGAAACGCTAGTGGAACATGCTCCACTAGCTCAACTCTAAAACTAAGCTAGAATATAAAACAGTAGCATCCTCGAAAGCATGAGGACCTACCAACACCGGATGAATGCTGGACGTCCGGATAACTGCAATGACGATCCTGTAGCTCTATCATCCACCTGTGCCTGCACCTAAAATAGTAGAGTTTGTATAGGGTTAGTACACACTTGTACTAAGTATGGGTATATGCAAGAACACACCAAGGACATGCATGAGAAAGAATATCTCTTTCCTAACAACATGATTTTTTGATAGTCAAGTCAGTGGACTTGCCAAATTGAGATTAGGAAAGTTTCCAAATTTGGATTAGGAAATTAAATGAGCTTTCCAAATTTGTATTAGGAATGTGATGCCATGAGAATAACATACATTATCATACTTTTCACATTTGCACACAGAACATAACAGTTATACATAGCACATATCATATAGCATACAACACATTTTGCATGTAGAACATAACTTCTTTCATATCATTCATTCATATGCCATGATACCTTGGAATCATGGACTTGACATTAAGACATCCCAGAAATGAGGGCTCAACAGATGGGACCTCAACTAGGGAATCTTCATTAGCAAACACAGAGTCTGCTTTATTCATTCATACGTACTTCATTTCATTTCATTCATAGGCTAGTGTAACCACCAGAGATACCTAGGATGTAGTTTAAGACTTTCATTAGGTTCGTTGTGCAATGACCAAGAATGACCTAATTTCATTACTTGAATCTAACTCACCTTTGATTATCCTATCCTAACACCTTTTGTATTATTCATTTCATTATGTGCATCATTTGAGGCTGGCCTCATTCATTCATTGGGAACTTTAGCTTTAACCGGCATAGATCATGTGAGCATCATGAAATCCAGTGTCTCCCCTACACCGAAAAGAGGTGGAATCACCAGCCAAAGTGATCCAATAACATGCTAGCGTACATGGGAATTTAACCCCGCCAGATCCCTGTATTGGCAGTATAGGTTCGAAGACTAGGAGATTTAAGGAGACCCATACCTGGCAAGCCAGATAGTCTCATCTCATTAGAGTTACGTGAACCTCCGTCCTTCCCAAAAGAAGGCATCACCGCTCATAGCTAGCCTATCGGTGCTCAGTATAAAGTTCAATTTCATTTATCTCATACGTCATGGAAGTTGGGTTCTAGTATGAGGACATCATAACTCATTAGATGATTTCTCATCTCATCATTAGTATTAAGTGTGTTAAGCTCAATACCTTCATTAGAGTGTTCATAAAGACTGGTCTCTTCATTATCTTACACTCTCATAAGAGTGTACGTATTGGTAACATCTATTTAGGCTCATTTGAGATTACTCTCATCATTTACATTAGCCTTATATCATGTTGTCACCACATTCGTTATCATTAGTACCTTTGCTTTTCATAGTTACTCACCTCTTATTACGTGAACGTTCATTTCATCACATGCCAATGCACTTGGCCATTTAGTGTATCTTACACTCATACTTAACCCTTCTACAGTTCATCATTTCATTACATACTTCTTAGATTCACTTACTTTGAACGTATGTTAGACTTATGTGTCTATACATACAAGCCATGAGGCTTCATTCATATTTCGTCTAAGTGATTCATATCTTTCTAAGATTATGTGTTAAAAGACTTATGCATCTTGTATGTATGCCAAGATCTTAATTTTGATCTTAGTATATGGCATTATTCTCGGATATTTTATTCATGTATGACTTATGTATCAATACGGAAGCTTGGGCAAGGAAACCCAAGTCTTGAATAAATTGGATATCATTTATATTTTTAATTGATTTTATTCTAATATTCATAACATTATGACTCTAAGTTAAATCACAATATTAACATTGAAGGATTAATTTTCTCCTTAATAATAATCCTAATTTGGCCAAAGGGTTGTGGGTTCGAACCCCCACAACCCCTTTTTAATTTTTATTAACCTCATCTTGTCCATTCTCGCCTAAACCAAGAGGTTGTGGGATCAAATCCCCACAGCCTCTTTTATTTTTGTCATTTAATTCGCATAAGTAGGGAGGTTGTGGGTTCGAACCCCCACAGCCTCCTTATCTTTAATTAAATTTCGCTAGGGCTGTGAGGTGGTGGGTTCGAACCCCCACAGCCCCATATATTATTTTTTTAAAAAAATTTCGCTAGGTTGAGGGTACTTGGCAGTGAGGTCGTGGGATCGAACCCCCACAACCTCACTTGTTTTATTACTCATTTTTGCCCCCTCTCTATTCCCAGCCTTGAGGTCGTGGGTTCGATTCCCACGCCTCACATTTTCTTTTTCTTTATTTTCTCATCCTTCACTCGCTACCTGGAGGTCGTGGGTTCGATTCCCACGCCTCCCATTTATTTAATTAAATCATTTTCCTCTCCTTTCCCAAACCAGTGGCCCGAGTTCGATTCCCCCCAGCCCCATTTTTGTCTCCTTTTCTCGCGAATTACAGTAGCCAAAGGGTGAGGTCACAGGTTCGAATCCTGGTGGCCTCACCTCTTTAAAATTTATTAAATTTCCAGATTTTCATTATTAAACTTTAGTCTAATTTAACCTTGCATAGTTGCTGGAATATTTGGTCATTTTTGATTCACTTTTATCAACATTTTCACTTGATTCATCGGGTATATTCATATTCCATTCTAACACATCTTTAGGCATATTTTTCATGAGTTTATTTGGCTAAAAAAAATTGTCATTCAATCAGCCACATTTCCTTAAATGAACATCATTTTCATGGATTTATGTACACAAAACAACAACTACAACCTTATCAAATTTTGAGCATCAAGCCGAGGCCCTTGCCACATTCACATACTTGCACACACTTGCACATAACTTCGAATACGCATTGATTGTCATTTTCTTGATTTCACGTACATAAACATATACACATTCAACACTAGAACATCAAACATACCTAAATCTACCAGCAAACATACCCAACCTACGAATCATTGAGAGCTAGTGACAGGGAGCATGAAATGGGGAACAATCCTAGTTTCAGAATAGAATTATATGACTCTTAAGGGTCTCTTGGGAAAGGGACCAAGAGTAAGAAAACCCATACCTTTATTTTTCTTGTTCAACCACGAATTGGCTGCCCAAAATCCTCTCCAAAATCAGTCCAAGTTCAACAAACTCCAATCACTAACTCGACAGAAAAACTCCTCTCTTTGCCTGACGTTTTTGGTTATGTTTTGAATAAGTTTTTGACGTGAAAGTTCTTCAAGCGTGAAGAACTTTTAGTGGATGATCAGTTCTTGTGTTTTTGGCAGAGAGAACGTGAAAGAGATTTTTTTTTGAGCGTGGAGAGGTGATAGACGTGTTAGGAGAGTGTTAGTTTAGGTTTAGGAGTCTAATTCAAGACTTAGTCAAAATAAGGCATCTTAATTAATAAATAATTAATAATAAAAAATCTGATTTTCCTTTTTATTAAATCAGCTAATAATTATTAATTAATTAAATTAATTTATAAATTTAAATAAAAACAAGTTAAATTATTGCTTCCACCTAGGTTCGAACCCGGGTGGAGCAAGACTTCACTCTTAGAGCTCACATTCGACTCTCTCTCTCAAAATTGCCCTTCTATTTTATTAAATAATTAATTATTTATATATTTAGGGTAATTATGATATTTTCCTTAGCCTGGTAAAAGACCATTTTACCCCTAGTCCCTCAAAACTTAAAATTTCTTCTTTTTAAGTCCGGTAAAGACTCATTCGATTAAATCTTCATTTTCGAGAGCCTTACTTGGTTGGTTCCAACCTTTCCAAGCTCAACTAACTCCCCAAGTTAGTTGGCTGGGTTGTAGTAAGGGTTCTGAGGTCTGGTTCTACGTATATCAGTCTGTGTGAACCTTGGTCTAATCGCAAGCATTCTTGACAACCTAGGTCTTGATACTATTTATTTTTAGGGTTGTTACATTATCCCCCCCTTAGGAACATTCGTCCTCGAATGACACTACTACTTCACGTCGTAATGCCAGTCAGATCATAATAAAATCACTATACACACTCAATCAATAGCACCAAAATACGGGGCAATAAGGAAACATAGGTTTAAGAGTATAAAGTCTAACCTCAAGAGCTGAACAGGTGAGGGTAGAGGGCTCTCATGTCGGCCTCAGCCTCCCACGTAGCACCCTCAACAAGATGATTTCTCTACAATACCTTCACTGTGGAAATCTCCTTGTTCCTCAGCCGCTTGACCTGTCTGTCTAAGATCTCAACAGGTACCTCCTCATAAGACAAGTCTTCACCAACCCCCAAACCTTCAACAGCTAAGATTGATGCTGGATCACCTAGGCACTTCTTCAACATAGAAACATGAAAGACTGGATGAATAGAAACTAGTTCTGTAGGCAATGCTAACTCATAGGCCACCTCGCCCACACGCTGTAGGATCTCATATGGCCCAACATACCTCGGACTCAGCTTCCCTTTTCTACCAAATCTCATCACCCCTTTCATAGGTGATATTTTCAAGTAAACCTGGTCACCAACATCAAACTCTAAGGGCCGCTTTCTGTTATCATCATATGACTTATGCCGACTGTAAGCAGTAGTTAACCTGTCCCTAATCATTCTGACCTTCTCTAAGGCCTCATGAATGATCTCCGAACCCAAAATGGATGACTCTCCAACCTCGAACCACCCAACTGGATATCTACACCTCCTACCATACAGTGCCTCAAACGGTGCCATCCCAATGCTGGAGTGATAGCTATTATTATACGAGAACTCTATCAAAGGCATATGGTCATCCCAGTTACCTCTGAAGTCAATCACACACGCTCTCAACATATCCTTCAATGTCTGTATGGTGTGCTCTGCCTGCCCATCTGTCTGAGGGTGAAAGGCAGTGCTAAGCTTCACCTGCGTGCCCAAGCTCTTCTGGAAAGATATCCAGAAATGAGAAGTAAACTGAGCTCCTCTGTCTAAAATAATAGACAAGGGAATCCCATGCCATCTCACAATCTCATCAATGTAGAGTCTCGCATAATCCTCGGCTCTGTAAGTAGACTTCACAGGGATAAAGTGGGCAGACTTAGTCAATCTGTCCACCATAACCCATATAGAGTCATGCTGCCTCCTAGTCCTTGGAAGCCCAACTACAAAGTCCATATTAATGGCCTCCCATTTCCAAGTCGGAACCTCAATAATCTGAGTCAGACCACCAGGCTTAAGCTGACAATTAGGACACTTGGCCACATATTCTTCAATGTACTTCTTGATGCCATCCCACCAATAAATCTTCTTGAGATCATGATACATCTTGGTGGAACCTGGATGCATAGAATATCTGGAACCATGGGCCTCTTCAACAATCTTGGTCCGCAAATCATCCACATCTGGCACACACAGCCTGTCCTGATACCTAAGTATGCCATCACCTCCCAAAGCGAAAGACTCATTCATCTTCATCAGCACTGAGTCCTTCAGCTCCATCAACACGGGATCTAGATGCTGACCCTACTTGACTTCAACTACCAAGGATGATTCAGAACTAGGATGAACTGAAACATCCTCACTAGTGGAGTCAACCAAATGCACACCCAATCTGTCCAGTCTGTGTACATCTTTTACCAGCTGCTTCTTCTCATCCTCATTGTGAGTTGTACTGCCCATGCTCATCCTGCTCAAAGTATCAGCTACAACATTAGCCTTACCTGGATGATAGTGCACATTCATGTCATAATCCTTCAACAGCTCCAACCATCTCCGCTGACGTAGATTCAACTCCCTCTGTGTGAACACGTACTGGAGATTCTTATGGTCTGTGAACACATCTACATGCACTCCATACAGATAATGCCTCCACAGCTTCAGTGCAAACACCACAGCTGCCAACTCCAGGTCATGAGTGGATAATTCTTCTCATGAACCTTGAGCTGTCTGGATGCATAGGCTATCACCTTACCAACCTGCATAAGAACACAACCCAAACCAAACCTAGATGCATCACAATAAATAGTGTAATTCTCACCACACTTAGGTAAAGTAAGCACCGGGGCTGAAGTGAGTCTGTCCTTGAGCTCCTGGAAACTCTTCTCACAAGTCTTTGTCCATTCAAACTTGGCTTTCTTCTTAGTCAAAGCTGTCAATGGGGCAGCAATGGAAGAAAAGCCCTCCACAAACCTGCGGTAGTAACCAGTCAATCCCAAAAAGCTATGGATGTCAGTAGGAGTAAGAGGCTTTGTCCAGTTCTTCACAGCCTCAGTCTTCCTGGGATCCACCTCCACGCCCTGACCGGACACAACATGACCCAGGAAGGTCACTGATCTCAGCCAGAATTCACATTTGCTGAATTTGGCATACAACTGATGCTGTCTAAGTACCTGCAAGGTTAGTCTGAAATGTTGTTCATGCTCTTCCTTGGTCTTAGAGTAGATGAAAATGTCATCAATGAATACTATGACGAAAGAGTCAAGGTATTCACGGAAGACCCTGTTCATGAGATCTATAAATGTAGCAGGTGCATTCGTGAGATGAAATGACATGACTAAGAACTCATAGTGACCATAGAGGGTACGAAAGGCTATCTTTGGGATATATCCATCCCTAACCCTAAGCTGATGATACCCTGAATGAAGATCAATCTTAGAGAAGAAACTAGACCCTTGGAGCTGGTCGAACAAATAATCTATTTTGGGGAGTGGATACTTATTCTTTATAGTGACTTTCTTGAGCTGCTGATAATCGATACACATTCTAAGGGTCCCATCTTTCATTTTTACAAACAACACTGGAGCGCCCCAAGGGGATATGCTCGGCGAAATGAAACCCTTGTCAGTGAGATCTTTTAACTGCAGCTTCAACTCTTTGAGTTCGGCTGGAGCCATTCTGTAAGGAGGAATTGAGATTGGTTTAGTATCGGGTTCTAAATCGATACCAAAGTCAATCTCTCGAAGGGGAGGGACTCCAGGAAAAGCATCTAAGAACTCATTCACTACAGGTACTGAGTCTATGGAGGGAATGTCATGATCTAGATCATTAACACTCACAAGATGACACAATAACCCCTTGGACATCATTTTATTGGCCTTAAGGTTAGAAATCCAGGGGTTAGGACGACTCGAATTGTACGCCTCCTAGACTAACTCTTCTTCATTAGGGAAGCAAAATCTCACCACTCTACTACGACAGTCGAAGTAAGCATAACAACTGTGAAGCCAATCCATGCCAAGAATAACATCAAAATCATGCATGGGTAACTCAACCAAGTTTGCACACATAGTTTTTCCACTAACAACTATTGGGCAATCCTTGTATACTCTATCAGTTCTTACATTTTCTCCTAAAGGTGTACTAACTACTATAGGATCATGCAGAACTTCACTCAATGTCTCAAAAGTAAGAGCAAGCAGAGGAGTTACAAAGGAAAGTGTAGACCCTGGATCAAGTAAAGCATAAACAGAAGTTGAGAACACTTGAAGCATACCTGTGACCACATCAGCGGACTTCTCCTACTCCTCTCTGCCTTTCAGGGCATAGATAATGTTCCTCTTAGGAGGCTCGGCTGCTGCGGCACCCTGTGGATTAGGCCTAGGCTGGGTATTACCTCCAGCCTGACCTCTGTTCTGTGGACAGTCTCTGACCATGTGTCCACTCTTACCACAACCGAAGCAGGCATTAGTGTCCTGTCTGCACTCTCCACTGTGAGCTCGGGCACACTTAGCACAATTCTTCTTAGGATGCTGCATCTCACCTCCATTGCCCTTCTTGGGCTCAGGTCTGCCTCCTCTAGGTGTACAACTCCTCTGAGGATTAGAATTCCCAGAACTCTGTTGCCCCTTTTTGAACCTTGGCTACTCACAGAACCAAAGTTGTTCCTGTGGCCTCCATGACTGGGTCCTGCCTGATCTTGAGGACTAGGCCTCCTCGTATCACGAACACCTCTCTTTCTGCGGCTGTCCTCTACTGCTGGACATGCACCATCAACCTGGAAAGATCTATATTATCATGGAGCATTGCAGATCGACACTCCTCCTCCAGGTCTCCATTGATTCCGATGAGGAACCTGCTCATCTCATCCCTGCTGTTAGAAACCATGGAAGTAGCATACCTGGATGATTTCAACAAAGTTCAGTATTATCCTCATTCTTGCTATTAAATACTAGGGAAAATAACATACCTTGACAGCTTAACAAACTTCATGGAATACTCCCTGACTGTCATAGAGCCTTGTTTAAGGTTGATGAATTCCTCAACCTTAGCCTCCCTCATCTCCCTGGGAAAGAATCTCTCCAGAAATGCTGTCTTGAACAGCTCCCATGTGACTGGCACTCCACCTAAGACACGGCTATCTTGCCACATCTTGCACCAAGTCTGTGCAACATCCTTGAGCTGATAGGAAGCCAGCTCAGCCTCCTCAATATCAGTGGCCCCCATAGCCACCAGGATCTTATGAATCTCATCCACAAACTCCTGTGGATCCTCTGATGTCCTAGACCCTGTGAAAATAGGAGGATTCATCCTCGTGAAATCCCTCAGCCTGTCAGCCATGCTACGAACCGGTGGGTTCACCCTCTGAACATCCTGCCGGTTGACCTGGGCAGTCATAGCCTGGGCCTGCATAGTAATGGCCTGTGCCATCTGGGCCAGATATGCCCTCACCTCAGCATCAGTCATCCCAGCTGGATTAGCTGGCACAGCCACTCCTTCAGCTGGAGCCTGGGGTGGAACTCGGTTACCCCCAGCAGCTCCTCCTCCTCTCCTCTGACCAATAGCTCTCCTAGTGTTCATTCTCTGAAAACAACAAAAATTTGATGTTAGACACGCTCATAACACCAAGAAATTAAACTTTAGGAGAAGCACGATAAGATCAGAAGAAGGGAAATTTTCCTATGCATCATGCAGTCTCTAATTCAGGATAGTGGTGCACTTCACTACCATGACTTAGAAACTACTCAATGTGGTTGATGTGAACTTATTATTTTCGTAATTTAACCTAGTGCTCTGATACCAACTTTGTCACGACTGGAATCTAGACCCCAGACGAGACCGGCGTCATTGACCTCTCAGAGGTCACAGACAAGCCTACTTACGTCATTCTTACTTTACATAGGTTAATTTTAGCGGAAAATTATAAACTTTTTGTTTCTAAATATTGCTTACTAAACATTTCTAATACATTCGTAATTTGTTCACCATCAACCATCTAACATTAAGAGATAATCAAATGAAAGGAATAGTTTAATACTTATAAAGCATATAATTGCCTAAATAGCACCAATACATAGTTTGAATAAAAATAGGAAAGAAACGCTAGTGGAACATGCTCCACTAGCTCAACTCTAAAACTAAGCTAGAATATAAAACAGTAGCATCCTCGAAAGCATGAGGACCTACCAAAACCGGATGAATGCTGGACGTCCGGATAACTGCAACGACGATCCTGTAGCTCTATCGTCCACCTATGCGTGCACCTAAAATAGTAGAGTTTGTATAGGGTTAGTACACACTTGTACTAAGTATGGGTATATGCAAGCACACACCAAGGACATGCATGATAAAGAATAGCTCTTTCCTAACAACATGATTTTTGGAAAGTCAAGTCAGTGGACTTGCCAAATTGAGATTAGGAAAGTTTCCAAATTTGGATTAGGAAAGTAAATGAGCTTTCCAAATTTGGATTAGGAAAGTGATGCCATGAGAATAACATACTTTATCATACTTTTCACATTTGGACACAGCACATAACAGTTATACATAGCACATATCATATAGCATACAACACATTTTGCATGTAGAACATAACTTCTTTCATATCATTCATTCATATGCCATGAGACCTTGGAATCATGGACTTGACATTAAGACATCCCAGAAATGAGGGCTCAACAGATGGGACCTCAACTAGGGAATCTTCATTAGCAAACACAGAGTCTACTTCATTCATTCATACGTACTTCATTTCATTTCATTCATAGGCCAGTGTAACCACCAGCTATACCTAGGATGTAGTTTAAGACTTTCATTAGGTTCGTTGTGCAATGACCAAGAATGACCTAATGTCATTACTTGAATCTAACTTACCTTTGATTATCCTATCCTAACACCTTTTGTATTATTCATTTCATTATGTGCATCATTTGAGGCTGGCCTCATTCATTCATTGGGAACTTTAACTTTAACCGACATAGATCATGTGAGCATCATGAAATCCAGTGTCTCCCCCACACCTAAAAGAGGTGGAATCACCGTCCAAAGTGATCCAATAACATGCTAGCGTACATGGGAATTCTACCCTGCCAGATCCCAATATTGGCAGTATAGGTTCGAAGACTAGGAGATTTAAGGAGACCCATACCCGGCAATCCGGATAGTCTCATCTTATGAGAGTTACGTGAACCTCCGTCCTTCACGAAAGAAGGCATCACCGCTCATAGCTAGCCTATCGGTGCACAGTATAAAGTTTTATTTTATTTATCTCATACGTCATGGAAGTTGGCTTCTAGTATGAGGACATCATAGCTCATTAGATGATTTATCATCTCATCATTAGTATTAAGTGTGTTAAGCTCAATACCTTCATTAGAGTTTTTCATAGAGACTGGTCTCTTCATTATCTTACACTCTCATAAGAGTGTACGTATTGGTAACATCTATTTAGGCTCATTTGAGATTACTCTCATCATTTACATTAGCCTTATATCATGTTGTCACCACATTCGTTATCATTAGTACCTTTGCTTTTCATAGTTACTCACCTCATATTACGTGAACGTTCATTTCATCATATGCCAATGCACTTGGCCATTTAGTGTATCTTACACTCATACTTAACCCTTCTAGGGTTCATCATTTCATTACATACTTCTTAGATTCACTTACTTTGAACGTATGTTAGACTTATGTGTCTATACATACAAGCCATGAGGCTTCATTCATATTTCGTCTAAGTGATTAATATCTTTCTAAGATTATGTGTTACAAGACTTATGCATCTTGTATGTATGCCAAGATCTTGATTTCGATCGAAGTACGTGGCATTATTCTCGGATATTTTATTCACGTATGACTTATGTATCAATACGGAAGCTTGGGCAAGGAAACCCAAGTCTTGAATAAATTGGATATCATTTATATTTTTAATTGATTTTATTCTAATATTCATAACATTATGACTCTAAGTTAAATCATAATATTAACATTGAAGGATTAATTTTCTCCTCAATAATAATCCTAATTTGGCCGAAGGGTTGTGGGTTCGAACCCCCACAACCCCTTTTTAATTTTTATTAACCTCATCTTGTCCATTCTCGACTAAACCAAGAGGTTGTGGGATCAAATCCCCACAGCCTCTTTTATTTTTGTCATTTAATTCGCATAAGTAGGGAGGTTGTGGGTTCGAACCCCCACAGCCTCCTTATCTTTAATTAAATTTCGCTAGGGCTGTGAGGTGGTGGGTTCGAACCCCCACAGCCCCATATATTATTTTTTTAAAAATATTTCGCTAGGTTGAGGGTACTTGGCAGTGAGGTCGTGGGATCGAACCCCCACAACCTCACTTGTTTTATTACTCATTTTCGCCCCCTCTCTATTCCCAGCCTTGAGGTCGTGGGTTCGATTCCCACGCCTCACATTTTCTTTTTCTTTATTTTCTCATCCTTCACTCGCTACCTGGAGGTCGTGGGTTCGATTCCCACGCCTCCCATTTATTTAGTTAAATCATTTTCCTCTCCTTTCCCAAACTAGTGGCCCGAGTTCGATTCCCCCCAGCCCCATTTTTGTCTCCTTTTCTCGCGAATTACAGTAGACAAAGGGTGAGGTCACAGGTTCGAATCCTGGTGGCCTCACCTCTTTAACATGTATTAAATTTCCAGATTTTCATTATTAAACTTTAGTCTAATTTAACCTTGCATAGTTGCTTCATTTTTGATTCACTTTCATCAACATTTTCACTTGATTCATCGGGTGTATTCATATTCCATTCTAGCACATCTATAGGCATATTTTTCATGAGTTTATTTGGCTAAAAAAAATTGTCATTCAATCAGCCACATTTCCTTAAATGAACATCACAATTTTTCATGGATTTATGTACACAAAACAACAACTACAACCTTATCAAATTTTGAGCATCAAGCCGAGGCCCTTGCCACATTCACAAACTTGCACATAACTTCGAATACGCATTGATTGTCATTTTCTTGATTTCACGTACATAAACATATACACATTCAACACTAGAACATTAAACATACCTAAATCTACCAGCAAACATACCCAACCTACGAATCATTGGGAGCTAGTGACAGGGAGCATGAAATGGGGAACAATCCTAGTTTCGGAATAGAATTATATGAGTCTTAAGGGTCTCTTGGGAAAGGGACCAAGAGTAAGAAAACCCATACCTTTATTTTTCTTGTTCAACCACGAATTGGCTGCCCAAAATCCTCTCCAAAATCAGTCCAAGTTCAACAAACTCCAATCACTAACTCGACGGAAAAACTCCTCTCTTTGCCTGACGTTTTTGGTTATGTTTTGAATAAGTTTTTGACGTGAAAGTTCTTCAAGCGTGAAGAAATTTTAGTGGCTGATCAGTTCTTGTGTTTTTGGCAGAGAGAACGTGAAAGAGATTTTTTTTGGAAAACTTTCACATATAGCCACTTAAAAATAATTAATTACTCTCCATAGCTATAGTTTGATAATTACAATTTGTAGCTACAACTTATATAAAGGAGAGAGGCGAGCGAGACTGGGAGAGAGAGGAGAGAGGTGAGAGAGAGGGGGAAAAGAGTGGGAGAAAGGTGAATTGTATATGTATATTGGTTAGATAATTGTATATTATACATATGTAATTGTATATATGGCAAGAGAGATTGGGAGAGGGAGGAGAGAGGCGAGCGAGACTGGGAGAGAGAGGAGAGAGGCGAGCGAGATCGAGATAGGGAGGAGGGAGGCGAGCGAGAGAGGGCAGAGAGTGGGAGAGAGGTGAATTGTATATGTATATAATTGTATATAACTATATATTATACATACATATATATTTGTATAAATGGCAGCGAGATTGGGAGAGGGAGTAGAGAGGCGAGCGAGATTGAAAGAGGGAGGAGAGAGGCGAGCGAGAGAGGGCATAGAGTGGGAGAGAGGTGAATTGTATATGTATATAGGCTAAAAAATTGTATATTATACATAATTATTTGTATATTTTGGCAATTATACATATACAAACATGACTAATTATACAAACTCGAAGTCAACCCATGTAATTAATGTATAATGTTAGTCGCGAGTGGTAATTATAGCAAACTATAGCTATGACAAGTAATTAAATAGTATAAGTTTGCTTATCCGCGTAATTTTCCCATTTTTGTTTAGCGTGGAGAGGTGATAGACGTGTTAGGAGAGTGTTAGTTTAGGTTTAGGAGTCTAATTCAGGACTTAGTCAAAATAAGGCATCTTAATTAATAAATAATTAATAATAAAAAATCTGATTTTCCTTTTTATTAAATCAGCTAATAATTATTAATTAATTAAATTAATTTATAAATTTAAATAAAAACAAGTTAAATTATTGCTTCCACCTAGGTTTGAACCCGGGTGGAGCAAGACTTCACTCTTAGAGCTCACATTCGACTCTCTCTCTCAAAATTGCCCTTCTATTTTATTAAATAATTAATTATTTATATATTTAGGGTAATTACGATATTTTTCTTAGCCTGGTAAAAGACCATTTTACCCCTAGACCCTCAAAACTTCAAATTTCTTCTTTTTAAGTCTGGTAAAGACTCCTTCGATTAAATCTTCATTTTCGAGAGCCTTACTTGGTTGGTTCCAACCTTTCCAAGCTCAACTAACTCCCCAAGTTAGTTGCCTGGGTTGTAGTAAGGGTTCTGAGGTCTGGTTCTACGCGTATCAGTCTGTGTGAACCTTGGTCTAATCGCAAGCATTCTTGATAACCTAGGTCTTGATCCTATTCATTTTTAGGGTTGTTACATTAGGTACCAAGGGAGATTGTGTGTGCCCAATATCGATGATTTGAGAAATTGAATCCTTGAAGAAGCTCACGGAGCCCGTTAATCTATTCATCTGGGTTATACTAAGATAAACCATGATCTTAGGGAACTGTTTTGGTTAGATGGCTTAAAAAGGGACATTGTGGAATTTGTTGCAAAGTGTCCAAATTGCAAACAAGTGAAAGCCGAGCACCAAAAGACAAGTGGTTTACTACAAGAAATCCAAGTTCCCACTTGGAAATAGGAAGATATTAACATGGATTTTGTAGTTGGATTGCCTCGTACTAGAAGTCAATATGATTCTATATGGTTAGTCGTGGATAGATTGACAAAGTTTGCTCATTTTATTCCCATTAAGTTCACTTATTCGGCGAAAGATTATTCAAGAATCTATATTGACAAAATAGTGAGTCTTCATGGGGTTCCTTTGTCCATCATATTGGATAGGGGTGGTCAATTCACATCATGGTTTTGGAGGTCATTTCAAAGAGGTTTGGGTACTCAAGTGAAGTTAAGAACCGTTTTTCATCCCCAAAATGGATGGTCAAGCGGAACGTACCATTCAAACTCTTGAAGATATGCTTCGAGCGTGTATCATTGACTTCAAGGGAAATTGGGATGAGTACTTGACCTTGGTGGACTTCTCATATATTAATAGTTTTCATTCATCTATATCTATGGCTTTATTTGATGCTTTTTATGGTCGGAGGTGTAGATCTCCTATTGGATGGTTTGAGGTTGGCAAGTCTTAGCTTCTTGGTCCCGACTTGATCTATAAGACCTTAGAGAAATGTCATGTCATAAGGAACCATTTGCAAATAGCTTATAGTCGGCAAAAGTCTTATGCCGATCATATGAGGAAGGACTTAGAATTTGAAGAAGGGATAAGGTATATTTGAAAATTTTGCCCATGAAAGGGGTGGTTAGATTTGACAAGAAGGGGAACTTAAGTCCTCGTTATGTGGGTCCTTATGAAATGTTGCAAACGGTTGGCAAGGTTGCATACGAATTGAGATTTCCAAGTGAACTATCTTTGGTTCATCCGGTTTTCCATGTATCCATGCATAAGAAGTGCATTAGTAACCCCGAGTCCATTCTTCCTATCAAAGGTCTTGGTGTGAAAGAGAACCTCACCTATGAGGAGGTTCCGGTGGAAATACTTGATCATCAAGTGAAGAGGTTGAGTAACAAAGAGGTGGCCTCCATAAAAGTGTTATGGAGCAACCACCTAGTTGAGGGAGCAACATGGGAGGCCGAGGCCGACATGAAGTCCCTTTATCGTCATATCTTTGTTAATTAAGGTTATTTGTTCCTATTAATAATGAAAATAATCAATAAATGGAATTTGGCTTGTTTTTCAAAGATGTGCATATCCATGATAAAGATTTTGCTAAAAACAAGTTTCATATAAAAATGCTCTTTTTCTTGATTTTCACTTATTTGTGTATTTGGTATGTTGTTGCATTCATGGAAGAGTATTGAGCATTCTAATATGTTGAGAAGGAGTTTTGTCATAATTGACTCTTAAATGATATGTTGAGCTAATGTGGTTGTGAGAAGGAAATTCCTCATGATATTGTTTTAGAGCTCTTATGTGTAAAGATTGATGTTTTGAGTTACTTGTATAAATGCCATGATTGTGTGATGAATAGAGTTGTGAAGTACTCCTATGACCTGTGACTCATCATATACATGTTGATGGTTGGGCTGCTAGTCTTGAGTCTATCCCTTCCTTCCAAAAGATTTTAGTGTCATTCGGGGACGAATGTTTCTAAGGGGGGGATAATGTAACACTCCGAAAGTCCATGACCTAAGCTATAGCATCACATGATGAACTAAACCTTAAAAAACTTTTTATAAGCCTAAAATAATGTTAATAAACCATGTAGGAAGTTTTGGAGTCAAGACATTAAGAAACGTCCATTACGTCCGGAAGCTAGTCGAATTTAACTAGTGAAACGTCCTTAGGTTTAGAGTAGGTTTATAGGTGTTGTACGAGGTCTAAAACTTGTAAAATGACTTTAAATAGGTATAACCATGTATATAGGGTGGAAAACTCCAGGTCCGACCCCCAAGGGTCGCCCTAGGGGTCCACGAAAGGACCCCAAACTTGGCTTGGCAAGCTGCCAAGGCAGCAGCCAAGTTACACTTAGCAGAAAATAGTCTGCGTCGCGGATTTGAGTGGACTTGGGTCAAAACTCAAGTCTGCACCGCGGGCAGGTCGCGGACTCCACTATCTCAAAAAATAATTTATAAAATCTTGCGGGAGCAGCTCCGCGTCGCGGACTTGTTCCCTGACGAAAATCAGAAAAATTAGACTTTTAGTTTGACTTCATTACAGCGTCAACTTAAGTGAGAGGTATTTTGGGTATTTCATTGAAGATCTATATATTGATTTTAAATGAGTTTTTCCTCACATTCACTCACTCAAATCAAATCCCAATTCAAAACCCAAAAGCTCTCACCTCTCTCTACTTTCTCTCTCTATTCAACCTCCATTGAAGGAAGAACAAAGCTTGAAGAAGAAGAGCAATTTCTCTAGGATTTCACTTCAATTTTGTGGATTAATCTTCATTAACGTAAGGGTTCTTCAGTCTTGCGATTTCTTTCCCCAAGAGGTCCTCTCAAAATTGATTTCTAAAACACCCAATTCCAAGGGTTTTTCTATTCTAAAGGGGTTTTCTTCCAAACTTCAAATTGATGGTTCATTCTGATTAATTGTGATCGCCTACGACTAATTAAGTGTAGATTGTTGGGTAATTGATGTAAATTGATTGAATTCATGTAGATCATGTCCTTTCCCCAAATTCCCCAAATCTTGGATCTTGCTTATGAATTGATGGGAATTCAAGAATTAACTGATGATTAGATTTGTTTTATATATTCTAATTCATTCATGGACTGCCTAGGGTAACATATTGTTGGGGTTGGATCTATTTCTTGAAGAATTCATGATAAACCCTATTCCCCTTAACCCTAGGTTATGAATTAAAGTTAATTGGGATAGGGATGATGCAATTGACTTCATTATTGTGTTAATTACTATTGTGTGATGATATTACACCCATAATTGGGTTGAAGAAGATGGTTTATGGTAAAACCTTGATGATGTCTTGTGAAGGAGATTGGGGAAAGTCTTGTGATTTCAATCCTTTACTTCAATTATGCTTACTTGTGTTTAGTGATGAAGTTGTATTGATGTATACCCTATGATACGATTGCTTAGGGTTTGTATGATGTTGAATTGGAATGTCTTGAATTATAACTTGTGAGTTGTTGGCTAAGATGTGATGATATAAGGATGGTGATGGTATACATATGTGCCTTATCATAATGTGATTATGTAATGTACCAACCTCACATGTGTGAATTGTAATGAAAGGACAATACTCATGCAATTCCTATTGAGCTATGATCATTATTATAAAAGGGATAGACCCTATGACCAAAATTAAGCTATGATGATTAATAAAGGCTTAAAGACATTTCAAAGGGGATTCTTGCTTAGCACTGAGTGAACTTGTAGGTGAGGGGTGGCGCCTTCCCAAGGAGGGAAGGTAGGGTTCACCATGTTTCTCACGGGGTGGATAGCCTCATAGTTCAAAAAGGTCATAGAGTAATGTTTCTATGACAACCCCCAAGCTCCATAAACTGCCACTATAGGAATACAAGCTAGTGGATCCACCTAAATGCTATGTCCATGTTTGGTTCTACTTTGGCAGGTATTCCACCTTCCATTGGTGTAAGGTTTTACAACACTGGATTCCACACTTGGATCTTGTGGTCTATGTCGGTTAAGGCAAGTGTCCCCGAAAGTAAAATGAAGTAATGGAGTAAAAACTAACTAGGGTGACTTAAGAGGTTTGACTTAGCCTAGGTAGGGGTATGGGACTCTACTTATTTCTTGCACTAGTTTTCCTTGAGGGAATCCTTAGGAGGTGGTTCTTATGTTCTTATGCTCTTATAAAGTGACTGTTATGTATATGTTGACATTACATGTTATTGATTCTATATGATGTTATTTTCACTTATGAACATGTTGTTGGTCTATATAGCTAAGTATGAGAAGGATTACTCTTGATGCCATGTTACGTGAAGTTAGGCATTCCTTATAGTCCTTTGTTTGGTTTACTTGATTGAGTAGGGTTATGAGGCTTTACTTGGTCATTGCACTTGTAGGCTAAATGATGGGTTATGGGTAAGGTCTTGATTATATTATGATATATGAACTCTTATATATGTTGACTTGACTATAATTGATGATGTTGGTCTTGTGTTGCATATGGCCTTGACCTAATAGTTATGTATTTATTGATTTAAATGGGTTGTTCAATGTGCATGAGGCTTTTCAAAGTAAATTATCATGTTTTGAACAATTGTCCTTTTTAGCATGATTTCAATTGGTTTATATGCATATACTCATGCTTAGTACAAATGTGTACTAACCCATGTTTTATGTTTACTACAAAATGTATGGTCCGGCCGTTGAGCGTATAGAAGACCTTTGAAAACTACTTGGATATTCCCCAAGTGTTCAGTAGGTCCTCACCTTCTGAGGACGGTGTCATTATCAAGCTATTAACGTTGTTCTAGTTATTAGACTTCTAGTTGTTTCCTTTTCATTTGGAGACGATTGTTATATAAGACTATATGAGGCACTTTGTTTTAATGAAGTATGGGTTAAGACTAATTGTTGTATTTGTTTTAGATGGTTCTAATATGAGACATATTATAGACTTCATATGAGATTATGTTCCTATACTATGCATGTGAAATAAAAGTAGAAACCTATGTAGTGCTTCCTATTGCGAGGAGTCTAAGTAAATTCCCTAAATTTATATTGTGTGTATGCGACAGTCTATGTAAACCTCAATGTAGAAGTAATTAAAAAGTTTTAAATTTTCCGCGTTTTAACCTATGAAATGTAATGGCGAATGCTAAAAGGTTAGTCTTAGTCCTATTTGAGGATGACCACACCGGTTACTTCTAGGGGGTGCTCCCCAAATGTGACAGCCACCCATATGGAGTCATGTTGGTTTTGTGTCTGAGGCAAACCTACTACAAAATACATTAATATCTTCCCACTTCCAAGTGGGAACTTGGATTCTTTGAAGTAAACCACTTGGCTTTTGGTGCTCGGCTTTGACTTGTTGGCAATTAGGACATTTTGCAACAAATTCCGCTTTGTCCCTTTTTAAGCCTTCCCACCAAAACACTTCTCTAAGGTCATGATACATCTTCGTAGAACCCGGATGAATGAAATAACGGGAACCATGAGCTTCCTTGAGAA